>JAVGVS010000080.1:0-245000 GCA_032718565.1 Distichodus sexfasciatus
TTTAGTGTCTGACCATAGCCATACCTGAGCAGATTGTACCATCCTCATAATTTCAAGCACTACGTAAAATAATATTTAAATATGATTATATTATATAGTTATAGTATAAGCTTCCATTTTTATAAATCCAGCTCTAAGACAGTTTTAAAATATATAGATTTAAATATTGTGAATTTCCTCTTTGAGGCCTGCATGAGAAACCTTTTGTATGGCTTTTTCTACACAAAGCATAGATATTTCTTTAAAATTCAGAACTCAAGTTTTGCCATTAGATTTTTTCTCCTACTGAATAATAACAATTTGTCAATTTTGTTTATTTGTTAATACTCCTATAGTTTAGGTTTAAAGCTAAAAAAAAGTGTTCAATTTCAATAATATGGTGTTAATATATTACATCAAAATAATCTATGAATGATGTAAAGTAACACAAAAGGCTTATTATAAGACAGTAAGACCAGAGACCGTTATTTTATTTGTCACTTATAACTTTAACACTATCCAAATTATACATACTATGCATTATATATATATACCATATAATAAAACAGATTAATTCAAATGTTACTCTGTGTGTGCATTTACCAGCTGTGCTGAGTGTGAATGTGGACACAAGAAGAATGAGTGTCAAACAGCTGTCCATCCCCCTCTGTCCTGTACACGCTCCGTTCCTCTCAGCAACTAGAATAAGCTTAGTCTTCACTAGACCAGAGAGACTGAAGGAACAGTGTCCCCTCATCTTCATTAAAAAGAGACAGAGAGGAAGAGAAAGGAGCTCCCCACGTCTGCCAGTCACACTCACTATTACCGTATTAGAAATAGAAGGGAAATCATCAAGCATCTTCAGTGGCAAATCAGAGGAAGCATTTAAACTTTCCCCATATATATCAAAAGAGTGTGCACAAACGTAGCACAGTTGATTGACACCAATTTTGTTTGATTTCATTATTGTGAACGGCTGGTTGACCTCGGATGACTTCTAGAAACTTTTATTATTTTTTTTAAAACGATAGCGGCACAAACCAAAATTTTTGCAGCACAAACGTATCACAAATGTTTGACATCAATTTTATTGGATTTGGGTAATGTGGGGGGGCTGGTTGACCTTTTGACCTTTATATTTTCATTAATATCTTTAAAACAGAAGCAGCACAAATGGCAATTTTAGCAGCACAATCCAGCACAAACGTAGCACAGTTGATTGACACCAATTTTGTTTGATTTCATTATTGTGGGGGGCTGGTTGAGCTTGGATGACCTCTAGAAACTTTTATTAATATTTTTAAAATGATAGCGGCACAAACTAAAATTTTTGCAGCACAAACGTTTGACATCAATTTTGTTGGATTTGAAGAAGGTGGAGGGGGCCAACTTCACTCACATATAGAATAACCCTAAAAAGTTCATTCATTAGTTATCAGAACTGCTTGATCCCAACTGAGGTCATGATGGGGACCAGAGGCTATCTCGGGAACTATGGGCCCAAAGTAAGGACCAATCCTGGGCAGATGCAAACACACGACAAGGTACACACACCCACACAATCACACGTTCAGTCACACCATAAAGGGCAAATTTAGAGTTGCCAGTTAACTTATAGTGCTTTTGGACTGTAAGAGGAAACAGGACCCCCAGCAGAAACCCATAGCACACAAACTCTACACAGAAAGGCCCCACGGCTAAACCAGGGATCAAACCCAGGATCTTCTCACTGTAAGGCGGTAGCACTAACCAATGCACCACCATGCCGCCCCCCTAAAAGGTTTTGCATCATATATAACTGTTATATGCTGTTAAATTACCATTATAACGTGTTACCATACTGAAGTAGATTCAAGATGCAAGATTCAAGTCACATGCACATTTTACAGGTACAATATGCAGTGAAATGTATCCTGATCCGCTCTTTCGACTGTGCAATTTAGGCAAAGAATTGAAAAAGTAATTAAAAGAGATACAATATACAAAAGAGATACAATATACAAACAAACTTAAAATAAGGAGATAGGGGAATAAAATAAAGATAAATAAACTATTTGTTATATTACAATAAGTTTAACCTAAGTACAAAAATCTGCAGACAGATAGCAGGTGCAATGAGATTGTTTTTAAAGTGCCGAGTGCAGCTACACAGCAGTGAACAGTGAAATGCTACACAGTAGCTGTAATGGCAGGCAGGTGAACCCAAACGCAGAGTCAACAAAACCAGGTCGCAGGCACAGGATCAATTTGAGGAAAAACCGAGGGTTTATTAAAGCACAGTTCAACACCAGAAAACACAGTTTGCGGAGCAAACCAATCCGAATCGCCAGAAGCAGAGGGGTAATCCAAATACAGCAAGCAAGGGTCAAAATGGAGCCAGGTAAACAACAGGAACGCTTCGTATGTAGGCCTAGGCATAGCAATACTTCGCAAAGAACTGTTGCAACTGAGGGTCTTTATATACCGGTAAATTGTCTCTGATAGGCTAATATTCTGGTGACGTAGATCTGGTGAGTTGAGGTTGTTGCGAAGATCTGGAGCTGGAGTCTGATGAGGCGGACTCCTCCCTGGGTCTGGGCTGCGCTCTCACAGTAGCATTTTAGCAGACAGACAAGGAGCATGAAATATTTTGGACAGTGAAATATGGCAGAAGTATAATGATCATAACAATATGGAATTAAGAGGCAGTGTCAAATGACAAATTAGACATTTGGAGTTAATCAAATACACAGTATCGAAATTTGTTGATATTAAAAAGACAAATCATATGCACATGACATCTCATTATTCTTTCATTACTATTGTGCATTATGTTATCACTCCACCTTAGGAAATCCCACAAACTGATTTATATATGGGTTAATTGCAAAACATTCACATGGTACAATAATTCAAAATATAACTGAATGTGACAGTCAGTATTGGTGGTTTAAAGTTTGAGATGTTTTATACCTTAGTTTTTATTCATCATTACTCATTTTACATCTAGTGGAGAAGACAAACCTTGCATGAGCTATGCTGAGAAATGAAATGGTGATCCAGAGCAGTTGGTATGATGTTCTGCCTGCAAGGTCATGATTTTGTGATGTTTGGTAGAATGGATCTTTACAGTTTTGCTAAGACACCATGAGTCCTACAAAAACATAAAGAGTGTGCCTCCCTGATTTATGATAGAACTTAAGTTTATGGATAATGTAGTTGTTGTTGAAGCAGATTTCAATTTATAAAATAGCTTAGGATTCAGAATCCAATCAAGACAGTTTTTATACAACAAAAAAAGAGATGTTTTGGTAACAAAAAACTAGTTTTATGTAAAGTTTTAAGAAGAAATTTCATTTTTTGAAATCTAAAAAATTTGATTGTAATTTCCTGCAAAAAAGCACAGCGTGTGGTCTGTTAGTGTCTCTTCTATCTTCCATTCACATCACCACTGTAAAATAATTAAAAACATGTTTAACTATGCATTTTGCATTAGATTACAGGAGCTATCAAGAAACACAAATTTGCAAGATAATTATATAGATGGCTTTTTTGAATTAACTTGTTCTGTGCTGGTGCTGATAAGTCAGACTTACCAGGAGTAACAGCATCATCATAGTTATCTAAGTGGCCAGCACTGAAGACATCATCATAATACTCTGCTGTGTCCTCTGCACCGAAACACAGATCAAAAGTATATTAATGCAACAGCTGTATAGTTGGGTAGTAAATCTAACCCAAAAGTAATGAGTCATTATAATCATGTACTTCCAACAGATTATTAAACTTTAATAGTTAGATTTCAATACATTTTATTTAAGGACACCTTTCAAGAATAATCATAAGACAATTAAAATAAGGTAATAACAAAAATATTGAAATAATAAAGACATTCAATCATTCAGTCTTTCATTATCTGAACTGTTAAATCCCAACTGGGGTCGTGGGGGGACCGGAGTGTATCCCGGGAACTTAAGGGCGCAGGCCAGGGAACAAACCTGGTCAGGCGCCAACACACCGCAGGGCGCACACACTCACATTCACAGCTAATTTAGAGTCGCCAATTAACCTATATTCCATGCCTTTGGACTGTGGGAGGAAACCAGAGCACCCGGAGGAAACCCACACGAACAAGAGCATGCAAACTTCACACAGAAAGTTCCTACGGCTGTACTCAGGGTTCGAACTCAGGACCTTTTTGCTGCGAGGCGGCAGCGCTAACCACTGCGCCACCATGCCGCCCATAATAAAGACACTAAAGTAAAATATTAACTCAATAAAACATGAATGAATTTAAACTGAATGAGCTTGCCTAAAAAGTTTTAAGAGCAGTTTTAAAATGTCAATGAATTTAACTGGCAAATGGTAAGGGTGATTAATGTCAGTGAAAGGAAGGGAGAGGGGGTGTGCAATATAGTCAGTATGGTAAAAAGAAGCAAGATTATGCAAGGCTTTGAATGTTATAAGCAGTATTTTGAATTGTATACTGTAGTGCAGAGGACTCTAATAGCCTTGCTGCAGAGTTTTGAATAAACTGTGAATGCTGAAGAAGGTTTTTCGCAATACCAGATAGAATGGCATTACAGCAACTTATGTGAATTGTCATTAATTGTAGTTGTAAAAAGTACTGACCAGTACTTCATTACGGTGTTTTATGAACAGAAAAAAGTCTAGCAAAATCCCTGAGGGGAAAATAAAAGGCATCCAGTTATTTATATATGAACATCAAGGCTCTTTTCATATGATTAAATAGTGTTGTCAACTGCAATTTTTAAAATAAACTTTAACAAGGGTTGATGTAGACCCAAAAAGGAGCACCTCCGTTTTATTACTGATGTTTTTGCAAAAAAGAAAGTTTATCATCCAGGCATCCATGTTCTCATGTCCAGGAGACAGGCTTTAAGGGAAAAATGAAATCTCAGACCTAAAACCTATAAGCTGGACAAACTGGCTCCTCAAAAGGCAAGAGGAAAACCACTGATAGGCAAGACCACCTACTCAAGAACTAGCTAAACTTTCCAAAAGCAACTGATGTGATGTATTGTGAGAATTGTTAATTACCCTGAGTTGGCTGCCTACAGAAAGTCACTGGTAAGCTGGGCAGTTTCTGAGCTACATTTAGCATGACTGAAGCAATTCAAAAAGGTCACTTGGAACTAGTGGATAGATGCTCTTTTAAAAGTACAAACTACAAAAGCTAAAACAGGTGTGTCTCATTTGGTTATGTCTTTAAATGCTTACTGAAAAACAAAGATTTCAGTTATTTGGACTAACACATTGTTGGATCATTTCTAATAATTTCTTAAACTTATCTTAAACTAATAAAATCAGAGCCACACCTGTTACACTCTCCAGCAACTGTCCAACAGTGAAGGCATCATCATAGTTCTCTGCTGTGTCCTCTCTTACTGTATCACCTAAATCAAATAAAATCAGACTGCCTTAACAAACAGTCTATCTGTTCTTTCACAGGGTGGTTTAATGTAAAGATAACAAATTCATGTGATCGGTTAACCAAGGCGCCTACTTATCAGACCGTTGGTGGTGGTGACATCATCATAATACTCCGCCTTCTCCATAATTATGGACTTTGCTGAAAAAAGGAGTACATTTTGATGTTTTTAATAATCTTGTTTCCTTTAACATAATATTCCTTATATTTTACCAAACACACATTGTGACTCTCTTACCTGAGAAAAGATCCTGATCCACATCCTCATATCCTTCTGTTAGAGCGAGATGAAATACAATAAAATATAAACATATTCATTATATGATGACCTATCAAGTTGTAGCTGAAATATATTATGGAATGTATAAAATGATGGACATATGATACATTTTTAATTAGCATCATATGCCACCTTTACATGTTAAATAATAATAATAATCAGACCAGTCAGTAGATAGCACTTATACCCACACTTGACCAAAGAAAGGCACACTTGCGAGATGAATGTTTTTTGTAGGGATGTGTCCAAGTTGAGATGGAATGAAGGTTTCAGTCTATTAATTTGGACCACAATGAATTAACAAACACTGGAAGCGATTACAGCATTTGGCAGATACTATCAAAGTCTGATCTTAACAACGTATGTGTTTCGGGGTGTATCATTGCAGATTTCTGTCAGGAGATTTCTGAGGACCTCAGTAAGAGTTGTTATGGCTCATTGGGCTGGAAAAGGTTACAAAGTCATATCTAAAGAGTCAGACAGATTGTGTATATGTATATATGTATGATTATATGAAGAAATTCAAACCACTGTCACCCTCCCCAGGAGTGGTCAACCATTATAGATCACTCTAATAGCGGTGTGTGTAATAGTTGGCAATGTAACAAAGGATTCCAGTGTAACATCTAATCAACTGAAGGCCTATCTCACATTGGCCAATGTATATGTTCATGAGTGTACCGTCAGAAGAAGACGGAAGAACAGTGATGTGCATGGCAAGGTTGCAAGGAGAAAGCCACTGCTCTCCAAAATGAACAGTCTGTTTGGAGTTTTGCATTAGGCTACTAAACATTCAACTTGATGTAGTAAGAGAAGGTGAGTTTTGAAGTTGTAGAAATGATAAACAACAAACAATCATCCTTTTTTAGTCCAAGCTCAGTTTGCCACGTTTGTTTAATTGCGTAATGAACATATACAGTATAGCGTAACATGCTAAATATCTTGATAGGAAGAACAATACAAGTATGCTGATCGCTAGTCTCTAACATTTGTTTTAACAAATTTTTCTCAGTTCTTCATACATTCTGTGATTTTGTCCGGAGTGGGGGTGCCTTTTTTTTTTAAAGTCACTTCCCTGGTGCATACTGTCTGATACACACATACACACACATGAACACTAACAAAGTCAGATACACAACCACGCACACCTCCCCAAAAGACACCCACAACAAGCCCATACACCTTTACAGCTCTCTCTCTCTCTCTCACACACACACACACACACCCACACACACATACTTTCTCCCATTCTCCCCTTTCACACTCCCTCTTTCTCTCTCCCAAACACCCGTCGTTCATCTGCACGACATGTCAATACTTCTCCCATTCCCTTTTAAACACATTTAAACACAGTCTGCTTACCTCCCACCCTACTTTCTGTCTCTCTTGCAAACATGTCCTCCTCATCCATCTACATGATACGCACAAACGCACACACGCACGCACAGCTTTGTGGTTTTGAAGCTGCCATTACCAAACCGGTAGCTTCACAGGAATAATACAGTTTAGCTTCAGCTGCCTAATAGATGTTTATCAGCAGCATCACCACATTCCACCTCCTGTACTCTAACTACACACCACCTCTCATACACACTCTATACTCATTTACCTCTCATCACTCATGTCTGCTTATTTTGAATAATGTATTTTTAACAAAAGTGAACACTTCTGCACATGAGACTCACCGATTTGAGATGAGATGGTGATTCTTCCAGCGATGTATCTGCAGTCAATCTCCTCATAGACTGCATCAGGTAAAGTCTTAGGCCTCCTCTTAGAGAGCACTGTGAGTGGAGACAGAGAGAGACATGGAGCCAGTTCAGCAGAAAAGAAGACTGATGACTGATTGATTGGACTGCTGTTTAGAGGAAATTAAGAACCTGGATTGTAGGTGATCTCTTAATCTCTCCTACCTCTCCTGAGCTTTCTGTTCTGGTAAAACAGCACGAGCAGAAGCACTAAGACCAAGAAGAGCACTGTCCCAAGCACCAGGACACTAACTGGAGTGATGGACACAGCAGCTGGAGGAAGAGTTATTCTTATCTCTGTCTGAGTGACTATAAATTAAAGTACAGAAACAAAATCTGAAATAGTTAATACAATTTACTGTAGAAAAATAACCACTAAGAAAAAAAGAGAACCTGTCGTGGTGGTGGTGGTGATGGTGCTGGTGCTGGTTGATGTAGTTGGGGGTGTAGGAGTAGTGGGCAGATAAATATCTGTAAAAAAAAAAAACATTAAATAAGCACATTAAATAATATGAAGTACCTTTGAAATACAGTATATATTGATATACATATATTTATATGTGTGAGTGTGTGTGAGTGCGTGTGAGTGTGTTTGTGTGTGTTTATGTATTTGTATGTGTATACCCGCACAGTTGACCCCAGCATCGTTACTGTGGGAGCAGTTGATTTGTTCCTTCAGGGAATGAGGACAGTCCCACAGGTGAATCTCATTCCCTCTACACTTCACTCCGCTCAGCCAGATAGAGCCTACTCCAGCACCAAAGGCAGCACTACCATTAGCGCTCACTGCCGGCCCACAACCCAACTGCCTGCAGACCACCTGAGCATCCCTGATGTCCCACAAATCATCACAGACAGAGCCCCATGCAGCGTTATGATACACCTCCAGCCTCCCAGAACAGTCTCCCTCTGTTCCATTTAGTCTGAGAGGCAGGTGATCTACATCACATACAGGACACACAAGAACACACACAATTGATTTAGCAAAATCCCAGAACTCACAGCACTACAACTGTAGACTGTAATATGACATTTATTCTATAAATACCTTGAGTATTTGTGATAAATCTTGGTATGATAATTTGGCCTCAATTTATTGAAATATTCTTACTTGAGCACTCTCTTTGATTGGAGGATGGTGAGCATTTCAGGTGACTTCTCTGCACATGTATATTCTCTGACTCTGTGTATGTGATGAAATACCTAATTAACCTTTCATTCATCCTGTAGTTCTCAAATCATTCTCAAATAGTTTATTTACTAATGAAAATATTAAAAATTAAGAAAAGAATGGCACTGTCTACCTGAGCAAGTAATTCGAGCCACATCTGTACACTTCTGTCCCCAGGAGGAAGATGGACAGTGCCACAAAGTGGAGTCATGATTCCTGCATCTCAGATCATCCAGCCAGTGAGGAGCTGATTCCAGTCTCGCTTTGGCTCTGTTCTCTGTACCAGTTCTTCCACAGTTCAGCTCCTGACAGATCAAACTTGCTGTTTCTTTATCTATACCATTATCACACACATTCCCCCAAGTTCCATTGTAGAACACTTCCAGATTCCCCTCACAGCCCTCCGTCAGTCTGATCTCTTTGTATTCTGAGAGGAGACAAATGATTATTTAAGTCCAATAGGGGGTGCATAATCAAACAATGACAAATGGAAATATTACAAAGAATATGTGAATGGTCATTTTAAAATATAAAGTTATATCCTGTATAAGTCAAGAACAGCAGAAGAACTTTACCTGAGCACATAAATCCTACATCGTCCCTATGAGCACATTCATCCTCTTCACAGATCTGAAATCTGCAGTTCCACAGGGATGTCTCCTTCCCCTCACATTCCACCTTATTCAGCCATATGGGTCCAGTTCCAGGACCAAACCAGGCTGTTACATGGGCACTGAGGGCCACTCCACACTGCAGCTGTCTACACACTACATGGGCATCCTCAATATCCCACAAGTTATCAGACACTGTCCCCCACGAGCCGTTGTGGAAAACCTCCAGCCTTCCTGCACACTGTCCTCCAGAACCAACCAGCCTGATGAAGCTATAAACTGACACACAGAATCTGTCATCAACCAAAGCAAAGACACTGTACAAATCATTATTTAACAAAATTTCAAAGCCATGTTTTGCACATTAAATGGAAAATAATTATTTAAAAATATTTGTAAACCAGATGTCAGCCAATTTTACACAATATTTACATCTATATTGATACTTACATTTACCAGAGCATGTCATATATAGCTGTTCTCTGGAGCTGCAGTTGAGAGTCTGTGCACTGCTGCAGTTCCGCAAATGAGCTTCATTACCAGAGCAGTTAAAACCTGTCACACACATGTGGCTGTGTTCAGAACTGGATGGAGAGGAGCTGAAGTTCAGCACAGAGCCACAACCCAGCTGTCTGCAGACCACAGAGGCCTCAGACACACTCCAGGAGTCCAGGAGAACTCTCCTCCAGTCCTGCATGAAGTAAACCTCCGCTTCCCCCTCACACTCCCTCCCTCCAGACAACCGCACCAGACCCTCTTGTAATACTGAGGTGGACCCTAGAGGGAAAACCACAGCTAAATATTGATTATCAATAGTTATTCAATCAAGAAATACATGTGGTCAAAATTATGGTCTTTGACAGCAACAACTCACCATTGCAGAGGGCTCCAACATCCTGCTTATGAGAGCATGCAGCTCGACTCCATGATGAAATGTGACACTGTGACAGATGTGTCTCATTTCCCTGACAATCAAACACATCAGCCCAGATCCGATCCCTCCCCTCCCCAAACCAGTCTGCTCCCAACACAGCCACAGCACTCCCACAATTCAGCTGTGCACAGAGGACACTGGCAGCTCTCATATTCCAGCTCACATCACACACTGTGCCCCATTCATTGAGGTACTGGAGCTCCACACGACCAGAACAGGAGTCAGAACCATTCACCAGACGTACACCTGTGTGACCTAAAAAAAAGCCATTTACGCTTACCACTTAATATTTATAACATAAGACGAACAGTTTGAAAAACAAATGAACACATATAAGCTTGACTTTTCTCGTGTCTTACAGTACACAGTAATTTCTGACCCACTATATAGCTTTACTAGCAAGGTGAAACCTTAAAACAATACTGATACTTTTTTGAATAAATTTTAATACTTAACCTGAACATATCAGTCCTACGTCATTTTCATGAGAGCATTTGTGCTTGACTGCAATAGATTTTCGACAGAGGTAAATCTCTGATTCATTGCCTTTACACTGAAGCTCTTCTGGTCATTAACTGACCCTGCCCCTGTTTAAAGCAGCTGCACCCAGCACCTCCACAGGAAAACCACAACCCAGCTCTTGACACACAACCTTTGCATCCTTGCGGTCAAAGGCAGCATCACAGACTGTGTTCCAGGTTTGTCTGCATTATACTTTCATTTCCTTCCTGAGCACGTGGTGAGACCATCAGTAAGTCGGTGGACTGCTCTACCTGTGTGTGCATTAATAATATGTATATATATTTATTGTGCCCATAAAAGAAAATGTGGATTAACATTTATACTTTCAATAAATGTGATATTATCCATGTGAATTTATTTTTGTATCTTGGAAACTTGCACAAAAACAAACTACCTGAGCAGATGACTCTGCATCAGTGTCAATGCAACAGCAGAATGTTCATTCAACTGCGTTAATATGCAGTTCTTCAGTACAGATTCCGTTTTACTACAGTAAACATTCCCTATCCAGATCGGTCCTGATCCTGATCCAAAGTGACCATTATGTGGTGCAGCCACAGCCTCTCCACAGCCCAGCTGTCTACACACCACTGCAGCATGTCTCCAGTGCCAGCTATCACCACACACTGTTCCCCACTGTCCTCTATGAAGGACCTCCACTCTGCCAGCACAGCGACTGCCACCATCTCCAAGCCTCACAATTAGTCTTCTCCGTATATAAGAGAAAAATACTTTAAGATATTGTCTTGACTTCAGTCATACATATATGAATTTTTCTGCCACCACTTGGCAGTCACTTTAGAGGAAATTCCATTTTATAATTAGATGACCACCATGGGGTTAAGGCTTAACCCCTGACTTATTAGTGGAGAGGGGAACATCCCCTCTAGATCTAGACTAGATCACCACACCCTGGTAATGGAGCATCAGCTATGTTTTAAAAGCTTTTGACATAAGATAATCTTTTTCTAAAACTATGGTCACCCAAGGAGGTAGTCTTAGGTACACTTAATGAAGAAGTTGGTGAATATTACTAGCTAACCTGAACATATTACTCCGACATCACTGTCATGGGAACAGCTGTGATTAAGTGAAGTTGATGTTGGACAGAAGTAAATCTGAGATTCATTGCCACTACACTGAAGTTCCTCTGACCACACCTGACCCTCCCCTGCTAAAAGCAGGTGCTCCCAGCACCTCCACAGGAGGCCCACAGTCCAGCCTCGACACACAATCCCTCTGCATTCCTGCTGGTCAAAATCAGCATCACCATACCCGTGGTCTGTCCATTACACTTCAACCTCCTATACGGGATGAGGACCATCAGCAGTCTGGCTTTTCTTGGTGACCTGGTTTTAAATATAAATACATTACACTGGCTGAATTAATGATGTAGTTTTTATAATTACAAATGACTAATGTTTAAACAAGCTTACTTGTGCAGACAACTCCAGAATCTTCAAAGTGAACACAGTTATGCTCACCCCACCCATTCATAGAACAGTTCTTCAATGTAGGTTCTGTTCCACTACAATGCACATTATCCATCCAAATTGGTCCTGATCCTGGTCCAAAACGAACACCTCTGGGGTGCAGCTACAGCCTCCACAGTCAAGTCTATTACACACCACTGCAGCATCAATTATATCCCAGTCATCACGACACACTGTCCCCCACTGTCCATCATGAAGAACCTCCACCCTCCCAGCACAACGACTGCCACCATCCACCAACCTCACATTGTCTGTACAACAGAGAGTACTATAAGTGTGTGTGTGTGTGCATATATACATATATATATACATATATATATATATATATATATATATATATATATATATATATATATATATATATATATATGTGTGTGTATATACATATATATATATATATATATATATATATATATGTGTGTGTATACATACATACATACATACATATATATATATATATATGTGTGTGTGTATACATACATACACATATATATATATATATATATATATATATATATATATATATATATATATATATATATACACACACATATATATATATATATATATCACTATTAATTCCCTGGTAATGGAGCATCAGCTATGTTTTTAAAACCTTTTTGACATAACATTTAGACATATTAATAAATATATTCCAGTTTTACAGAGTGCAAAAAGACAAATGAGGCAAGGCACATAGAATAAACATATGTAAATATACTATAAAATATAAACTTTAAACTAGAGGTAGAAAAAGAGACTGCATCTTAAGTTAAGTTCTGGGTTGTGTTTATATATATATATAGTGTTTTGATTTTTCATATTGAACTGCTGAAGATCTTATGCACTCAATGCAAAAAAACAACCCAGAAACTGTAGTTTGAATACCGCATGTAACTTAAGATGCAGTCTCTTTTTCTACCTCTAGTTTAAAGTTTATATTTTATAGTATATTTACATATGTTTATTCTATGTGCCTTATTTGTCTTTTTGTACTCTGTAAAACTGGAGCCATATCATCTCATCTTTCTAAATGTTTGTACATATACTTGTATATACGGTCCACTCAAGTTAAATGTGAGTTATAGGTGAACATGTACTTACTAGCTGTAATGACTGTGAAAGTAGACATCAGAAGAATGAGACTCAGGCAGTCATCCATCTTGCTCTGTCCTGCACATGCTCCGTTTAACTCAGCGGCCAGAACAAGCTTCATCTGCACTACCCCAAAGAGAGACTGAAGAAAATGTGTCCCCTTATCTACGCTAAAAAGAGAGAGAGAGGGTGAGAGAGAGGAGAAAGGGAAACTCAACTACCAATCACACTAACTTATACCTTATTAGAAATAAAAGGGAAATCATCAAACATCTTCAGTGTCAAATCAGAGGAAGCTTTTGAATTTTCTCCATATATATCAAAAACGTCAGCGCTGATGAACTAATGAACCTCCTGTCTTACACTAGTGTGGGAGAAAGTCACGAACATGCAGGAGACTGATATCAGAGAGAGGAAGCCCTTCAGTGTAGATGCAGCATTAATGTCTCACACCTGCACACAGCTGATCCACACACTGATAAAATAAGTCAGAGTGAGACAAATAGTTACTAATAATCTGAATTAGTCCACATGCATTACTGGATTGTTTTAAACAAGCTGAAGATCACATGTATTTAAGGGGAAAAGGTTGAGAACACTGTTCATTCATCCATTATCTGAACGGCTTAATCACAATTGGGGTTGCGGAGGGGACCGGAGACCATCCCAGGAATTTACGGCCCAAGGCAGGGAACAACCCTGGGCAGGCGCCAACACACCGCAGGGCACACACTTACACTCATGGGGCCAATTTAGAGACATCAGTTAACCTATATTACATGCCGTTATTACATGCACAGAGAGAGCATGCAAACAGGAGCTTTTTTGCCCACTAGATGGAGGCATAGACCGTACAATGTTCAAACAACGCTCGTTCTCTAACGCATTTCCTTTTATACTTATTGACTTACTGATAATATTGAAGAGTGGATCCTTCATTTTTGGGCAGTTCCAGTACATCAGTTCTTTATTTCTTGAACGTTTTACATTTTTATCTTATGTATTGTTTATTTAATTTCATTCTTTATTCAATATTTATCAAATTAATCACATTTTACTTCAGTGCCGCACACTTAATGTGCAAGAAATATTAAAACAGTGCGCAATGCTTCGCTAAAAGGGATTTTGCTTGCTTGAGCTGTTCAGTTTTCTGTCTTGACATCATGCTGTTCAAATAAAATGACTGACAAGATTGGCGCTCATGGGTCCGGCGCATTGTTGTCACATTGATATTTAAAGGCAGTGTGTGGCATGAGGGGTAGGATGGAACAGCTAATTAATACAGAATAAAGATTCATACAGTAGCCTGACTATGCCACCTAAGGGAATTTCACCCAAAGGAGTAGGAAGCAAACCCAGATTGAGCTTAAGGTCGCTCAGGTTCAAATTCACAACGAGACGTGATCTCCACAAAATTTGTACAATATTTTCTTTACATCAAATACCAATGCTGAAAATCAACATATAGCCTGAACATACCTCACTGGTACAGGCTGCCCATTGGATTAACTTACAGCTAAGGCAAACAAACATTCCACACCACATGTGATCACACTCACTCTACACAAACACACGTGGTTCACCGTAATTTAGTACAAATGACAAAGGGAAACAATAATCATAATAATAAAAAAATATATATGGATCCGGTAGAATACCAGAGAATAAAAGATGCAATGGTATGAGAAAACCAAAAACACACAGAATAACTCAAGATAAAAGTAGTAATAAATTTACATAACCAAGATACAATAACTCTAAAGAAAACAATAACAAAATAAGGTAGTACAAATCCAAAGTAAAACAAAATTCAAATAAAACAAAACACAATCAAACAAGACGACAACTACGCCAGATAAAACAAAACAAAGCTTAACAAATCAAACAAAAACAAGCCAAAACAAAACAGCAGCAGCATCAGGGGTCTAAGATGGCCTTTTAATACCATATGCGCTTGCACTGTTTTCTTATATCACATGATCTATGTATATCTGCACCAAGGACGTATTACTACTGTAAAGTAGTGATGGGCACGGCAGTTCTTTTAGATGTACTGAATCACTAGAATCAGTTTACTAAAAAGATTCGTTCAAAAGATTCGTTCACCGAATCACCGATTCATTCAGTGCTTGGCGGGAGGTGCCTGCGACTCCGACTTCCTGAACTGATACACGGCTGAACGGTTCAGGTTTCAGTTCAGTTCATGGCTTCCGGGAGTGGGAGACAAGAGTGTTATGGCTGTGTTGCTTTGACAAA
Organism: Distichodus sexfasciatus; assembly: GCA_032718565.1. Classification (NCBI taxonomy): domain Eukaryota; kingdom Metazoa; phylum Chordata; class Actinopteri; order Characiformes; family Distichodontidae; genus Distichodus; species Distichodus sexfasciatus. The sequence continues at coordinate 15,521 of JAVGVS010000080.1, forward strand.
CACGTTTGTAAAAATAAACTCGTTTATAAATCATGATGTTTTAAGTGTCCTGTCCTATGGTATGCTATTCAACTGGTCTAATCGGCAAATTGGGCTCAGTGATTGAACGTATACCCCACAGTGAAGGATTCACACTGAACATGCACCGTTCCCTCGCAAATTGTCGCAATGAGAGTCACGCATTTTCTCAAACTGCGGGTTTTATACACTGCTTGTTACATGCTGTGTCCTACTGTACGTGAGTTGTTGCCGTGGCAATTTAGCAGTTAAAAAAAGTTAGTTTTCTCCGAGCTACACTTGAACACAACACACCCCTTTCTCCTTCCGTCGCTCCTGCCTAGTGCCGGCTACAGCTGGTGAGTCTCACTCTATTCTCATTACTGCCAGCCTAACGTTTTAAGTTTTTTTATCTGGAAACTAAATCTGTTAAACAACGGAGAACAACGGTCGCAATGAAAGTGTATCCCTCAGAGGAAAATGATTCAGGAGAGTGTAGTTCACTGAGTGATTCATTCATTCAGGCGTCGGCGAAGCGGCGCAGTCGGCGCGCGCGGGCGCTCCCTGCAGCGGAAGCGCCGGCTTGAGGAAGTGATTCGGTTCAGTACGTTCCCTTAAAAGATTTGTTCTTTTGAATGAATCGTTCGCGAACGACACAACACTACTGTAAAGACTTCTGAGGACGACTGAACAGCTGAACAAGGACATCCAGACAGGATTACTTTTTGGTTTATAGACAGAAAATAACATATTTTGCTAATGTTAAAGGAAATGTTTTGTACTAATGTGTTTTTCGTCTGTGTATTCACTTTGTGCTTGATTTGGATTATTAATTAATTAATTAATTAATTAATGATTGCACTTTTCTGAATCATTTAGAATTCAGAGATCACGAGAATATATTTGGCAATGTTACATTCAGATCAAATGTTTGTATACATTATGCATCACAATTTTCTAATGCATCATTTTTTTAATGTGGTCATGTTCTGTCCAGTCATGATCTAAATCCTGCCAATGCAATGGAGCCACAGGTGTGTAATAATACTATTTCTTAATTATACCTCAAGTAGGGTATAATACCACAAAGTAAAGATGTTATCTTTAAGTTAAATAGTGAGTTGTTTTACTATTTAAACAATTTGTATGCACATTACTTAATTCTGGACATTCAATTCTAGACACAAAAAACTCTGCAGAACAGGCTTATGAGATAAGATTGTCTGCTAAAAAGAACCAGGTAAACGTGATGGTGGATGGTCAGGAAACAAAGTGAAAAGAGAGACTTAAATAATGCAACAAAACAATGGGGAAAGAGCTAAATGAAACAAGCAAACCAATCAGAATAACTTATTTGCGAAGTTGGTGGCGTAACGGTAGGGTGTTTTCCCCATGATCAGAAGGTTGCAGGTTTGAACCGGAAAAGTTACCACTGAGTTACTCATGAGCAATACCGTCCCCAAGCGCTGCTCCCTGGGCACTGCCCACTGCAGAGGTCACATTTTGGTTCACAATGACGAATAATCAATCTTTCACTGCCAGCCACTGAGACGGGGAGTGCCCATCACTGGAGCTTGCAACTCAGCTACCTATGGAGCAGACGGGGCTGGGGCAACTGCTGGGGCACACTGAGCCTGCAAAAGAGCAGTCACCTCTTGGGATTGAAGTGGAGTAAAATAGCGAGGTGGACGTCATAGCAGCAGCAGATGGGGGCAGCGGACTTGGGAGGCAAGAGGCTGTCACGATGCCTGACGTGCAAAATGTTTTTTTGAAAGTTAAACAAAAACAGAAAAACCTTTCCAGTAACAACTACGCCTGACGGGTAAAACTGTAAACTTCAATAAAGCAAGGGGCAGGACAAAACCAAAATGATCAAATCAATCCAAATACTGACTAGGAAATGAAAGACTTAATCAAACAATGAGGGATTGAATAACTGAACAATTGATAATAGAGGATGCTGAACTAAATATAAGATATCACATAGATGAAAGTGATAATAGGAACAGAATAAGGAAACTTGAGGTGAAATACAGACAAGACAGACACAATACTTTGGCTGAGTGAAAGTCCAGTGGAGCTGTGACAACAGTATACAATAAAATAATCTATCAGAAAAGAGCAGTAATTAATTAGTTTATCAAATCAAATGTACATTTTCTGAAACATCATTTTATGAAAAGACTGTTTGGATGGAGTTGTGATGTTCATCTCTTTCTCCTCATAAGGCTGAAGGTGTAGTTGAGGGCTCGTCCACATCATCATAGTCTGTAAGTAAACAGGAATAAATTTGCTTGTTAAGAAATTGGTGTCCATTGGAATTTATTTGGGTGTTAGTCATGGCCCCTTCTTTATTTAAAATTTCTTCCCTTCTACCTTTCTAAGTAAATGAGTAGACTCACCTGAACTCTGTTCTAGAGAGATTACATCATAATTTTCTGTACTGTAGGCTACACTAGCACAGGTTACATCTGCAGGCAGATTCAATAGCAATAAGAATCACATTGTGTTTTAATGCTTATGTTCAGAATTAGTTCACCAATATTAATGCAACAAACCAGTTGGTGTGTGTAGCTCCTGTTGAACAGAAATGGCCTCATCATAGATCTCTGTTGTGTTTGTTTCCAAATGGAAATTAGTATCAATATCAATAAATGCGCTCATGATTTCCAAAACTTGATTTTACTTCACATTACATTATACTCATCAGCATTATCTTCAAAATTATTACTGTTGCTATTATCAGATCTCTTCTAATGACCCCCTAGTCACCAGCATGAAAGCATAGTAAATTAATATATGCTCATCTCACCAACAGTGGTGGTTTCATCATCATAATACTCATCCCTGTCGTCATTTACAGATATTCCTGTAGTAGAAAGATAAAAATGTGTGTTACTTATAAGAATCACAAAGCAAAGCTAAGTCCTGTCCAATTAAATATCCTCCAAATACATTGGGAGAGTACTGGGAAGTTGGTTTCCACTTTATCCAGCTGTCTGTTATAAAATTTATTTTATCTATAAATTTGATGCTCCCACATATTCACATATATTCAGTGTGGCTCTGCTACCTGAAAGACGGTCCTCATCCACATCCTCATATTCAGAATCCTGAGTTTCCGTCAGAATACGTCCTGGAGAAACAGAAGGAGAGAAGAACAGACATGAGAAATGAACAGGATGCTAAAGAAGAAATGTGTGTCATCATAGTGAAATAAAAGACAAGTAAGCAAGGAAGCAATTCTGACCAGTCAAGAGATATAAAGATAATATTACACCCATAGATACACACATTAAATCATCCTCCCCGAAATGTGCTATGCAATTTACAGTGACAGAATAGAACAGCCTGATTACCCAAAAGAAGCTCCTCATCCACATCCTCATAATCAGAATTTTGAACTTCTGAGGTGATACGTGCTGTTAGAAGAGAGCAACACAGTTTTGAGACTTTATATATGGCACGTAGAAGCTGTAGTTCAAGGCTTTGATTTTTTTGCTGGTGATTGCGTATATGATCACCAAATATATCATGCTAAATACACATTCAGTATCACTCACCCCTTGGAGATGAGATGGTTCTTTTAGCAAAATAATTCCAGTCAATTTCCTCATACACTGCTTCCGGAAGAGTCATGCACCTTGTTGCATAAACAGGGGAAAGCTCTGTGAATGGAGAAAGATGACATTAAAGCACTGTTGATGTTATGAAAATGTACAAAACTGGACTGAAGCTCATTTCTCAATCTCCTCTACCTCTCCTGAGCTCTCTGTTCTGGTAAAACAGCACAAGCAGAAGCACTAGGACCAGGAAAAGCGCCGTCCCCAACAGCACAACGCTCACTGGATGTTCAGACTCAGCAGCTAATAAAGGTGACGGTGTTATTTTAATCTCTGTTTCACCTAGAGAAGAGTTCAATAGTAATATGTGAACAATACAGTATGAAACATAAAAAATAACAGAACTAAAATAAATACCTGCAATTGAGGTGGTGGATACTGATGTTGTTATAGAAGCAGGCAGAAAAAGTTCTGTATAGAGAAAAGGGAAACATTTGTATGTGTATTGTGTATGTTATTCTTGTTCTTTTATAATTATTATATCACTGGTTTTAAAAGATAAAATGTACCACAAATGATTTATTCAACAACACACGGATGTGATTATGAATATCTGCATTAAGTGGCTAATTAATTAACACGGCATATACAAATAGATTTTTTCTTTGGAACTTTTCATTTTTGTATTCACAATGATTAAAACCAACAGCCTTGTGTGACCTGCACATGTGACTCCAGCATCATTATTATGGGAGCAGTGGGTTTGTTCCTTCAGGGAATGAGGACAGTCCCTCAAGTGAATCTCATTCCCTCTACACTTCACTCTGCTCAGCCAGATAGAGCCTTCACCAGCACCAAAGGCAGCACTCCCATTAGCACTCAGCGCCGGCCCACAGCCCAATTGCCTGCAGACCACCTGAGCATCCCTGATGTCCCACAGATCATCACAGACGGTGCCCCACACAGCGTTATGATACACCTCCAGTCTCCCAGAGCAGCTTCCCTCTGTACCATTTAGCCTGAGAGGCAGGTGTTCTACATCACACAAATAACACATCAGGACACACAACAAACATTAGCCAGCACAATCCCACAACTCACATACCTACAATTGCAGAGTGTGATATGACATTTATTCTGTAAATATCCTAAATGTTTTATGCAAAATAAGAGTGCAAATTCTTGTATGAAATTATGGAACTCCAAAGTGTTCAAAAGTATTATGAAATATATGAGAATTATATTGTGAAATACAACTCATTATTGTGAAATATATTTTATTCTGTTATATACAATTACTTATTACTGTGAAATATGATTTCATATTTTTTTATTTTTCAAAGTCAGTATTATTTCATAATGCCGTTTTTCATCATTTCATGATGCCGTATTTCATTATTTTTATGATGCCGTTTTTCATCATTTCATGATGCTGTTTTTCATCATTTCATGATGCCGTATTTCATCATTTCATAATGCCGTTTTTCATCATTTCATGATGCCGTATTTCATCATTTCATGAAATTTCTTCGTCTGTCAATCAGTGTCAGTGGGTTGGACCTGCACGCCTATTGGCTCATCCTTTAACATCGATTAGTTTTCCTGGATCCCTGCTCAGCGGACCGCTGTTACAGCCAGTAACAACGTGCTAGGTGAATAGTCAGGGAGGATGGAGGACTGGCATGAACTTCATTCAGTTCTGTTTATTTTAGCAGACCAGATAGAGAGGGATAATTTAGCCGTAGATACGATTTTGAATCGTTTAGATGAAGTTTTTGAAATGCTTGGGATGACCATTGCTCTTCAAAGTGTTAGCATCGATGATACCATTGTTGATAGTTTAAGAGCAATTGAGCACCGTGTCCGTTTGCAATACGCACAAGAAGAACTGTCCTCAAATTGTGGTCGTCCACGTCTTGAAATCCCGGGTGCAGCACTCAGGACTTTAGTGCTGTCCGGGATTACCATCGGGGCTATAGCAGATATGTTTTCTGTGGCACCGAGCACAATCGATATGTCATGTACTATTACTTACGTCTGAGTAAAGGAGCAACCAATCACACAACTGGCTCCACCTTGTCTCTCTTGATTGGCAGACGAAGAAATTTTATGGCATTATGAAATAATACTGACATTGAAAAATAAAAAATATGAAATCATATAAGTAAATAATAAGTAAATATATATAACAGAATGAAATATATTTCACAATAATGAGTTGTATTTCACAATATAATTCTAACATATTTCATAATACTTTTGAACACTTTGGAGTTCCATATGAAATGTGTCCTCAATTTATTGAAATATCCTTACTTGAGCACTGTCTTTCATTGGAGGATGATGAGCATTTCAGATGACTTCTGTGCACATGTATATTCTCTGACTCTGTGTATGTGATGAAATACCTAATTAACCTTTCATTCATCCTGTAGTTCTCAAATCATTCTCAAATAGTTTATTTGCTAATGAAAATATTAAAAATTAAGAAAAGAATGGCACTGTCTACCTGAGCAAGTAATTCGAGCCACATCTGTACACTTCTGTCCCCAGGAGGAAGATGGACAGTGCCACAAAGTGGAGTCATGATTCCTGCATCTCAGATCATCCAGCCAGTAAGGAGCTAATTCCAGTCTCGCTTTGGCTCTGTTCTCTGAACCAGTTCTTCCACAGTTCAGTTCCTGACAGATCAAACTTGCTGTTTCTTTATCTACACCATTATCACACACATTTCCCCAGCTTCCATTGTAGAACACTTCCAGATTCCCCTCACAGCCCTCAGTCAATCTGATCTCTTTGTATTCTGACAGGAGACAAATGATTTTTTAAGAGATCAAATTTAAAGATTAACAATTACAACCTATGTCTAAAGTCAACAATAACATTGGAACTTTACCTGAACATACAACCCCTACATCCTCCTTGTGTGAGCATTCATCCTCCTTACAGTGCTGAAATCTGCAGTTCCACAATGACGTCTCCTCCCCCTCACACTGCACCTCATTCAGCAATATGGGTCCAGATCCAGGACCAAACCAGGCTGGTACATGGGCACTGAGGGCCACTCCACACTGCAGCTGTCTACACACCACCTGGGCATCCTCAATATCCCACAAATCATCACACACTGTCCCCCACGAGCCGTTGAGAAAAACCTCCAGCCTTCCTGCACACTGTCCTCCAGAACCAACCAGCCTGATGGAGCTGTGGGCTGAGTTAAAACTACCTATGCACACACAAGAATCTGTCATTTATCAAAACAAAGACACTGTGAAAATAATTATTGGACAGTATATGTTTAGATTTTGACAATAACCTTAAATAATCTCATAAAGTGATAGAAATATTGATATTTAGATGATGCAGCATTTACCAGAGCAGGTGATGTAAAGCTGTTCTCTGGAGCTGCAGTTGAGAGTTTGTTCACTGCTACAGTTCCCCAGATGATCTTCACTCTCAGAGCAGTTGAAATCCGTCACACACATGTGGCTGTGTTCAGAACTGGATAGAGAGGAACTGAAGTTAAGTATTGATCCGCAACCCAGCTGTCTGCAGACCACAGAGGCCTCAGACACACTCCAGGAGTCCACAAGAACTCTCGTCCAGTCCTGCATCAAGTAAACCTCCACCTCCCCCTCACACTCCCTCCCTCCAGACAACCTCACCATACCCTCATGTAATGCCAGATTGGATCCTGGAGCGAAAAAGCATAGAAATGTTCATAGTTAATTGCATGTCAATGTTGAAGAGAAATACTTAGTTTATGGATGGTCATGACACCAACAGCTCACCATTACAAATGACTCCAACATCCTGTTTATGAGAGCATGCAGCTCGACTCCATGATGAAATGTGACATTGTGACAGATGTGTCTCATTCCCCTGACAATCAAACACATCAGCCCATATCTGACCACTCCCCTCTCCAAACCAGTCTGCCCCCAACATAGCCACAGCACTTCCACAATTCAGCTGTGCACAGAGGACACTGGCAGCTCTCATATTCCAGCTCACATCACACACTGTGCCCCATTCACTGAGGTACTGAAGCTCCACTCGACCAGAACAGGAGTCTAAACCATTCACCAGACGAATATCTTTGTGACCTGAAAAAATAAACACAATTTGTTCCACACTTATTAGGGTCTGTAATGCAAAAAATTATTACTTATTTTGAATAAATACTGATATTTTACCTGAGCATATTATTGCAACAATATTGCCATGGGAACAGTTGTGTTTCACTGTTGATTTGCGACAGAAGTAAATCTCAGATTCGTTGCCTCTACACTGAAGCTCCTTAGACCACACCTGACCCTCCTTCCTGCCAAAAGCAGCTGCTCCCAGCACTTTTACAGGAAACCCACAGCCCAGCTCTCGACACACGACCTCTGCATCCTTCTGGTCAAATGCAGCATCACACACTGTACTCCAGGTCTGTCCATCATACACTTCTACTGTCCCAGAGCATGGATGAGGACCATCAGTAAGTCTGACTGTTTGACCTGTGTAGTGAAATTGTAAATGTTATTATAATGCACATACAAGCTTATCTGTAGTCATCTCTGAGTGATAATTGTACATGATGTTAAAAATATTTATAACTTGTGTTTTAGCACTGATTAGTTTGTTATGCAGACTAACCATATTCTACCTGTGCAAATGACGCCAGCATCTTCATCATGATCACACTCTTCTGTTCCCCATCCCGGTATACTACAGTCCTTAAGTGTTGATTCTGATCCACTACAAAGCACATCATTCATCCAGATTGCTTCTGATCCTTGTCCAAAAGCTGCATTCCACAGTGCATTTACAGGCTCTCCACAGCCCAGCTCTCTACACACCACTGCAGCATCTCTCATGTCCCAGCCATCATCACACACTGTTCCCCACTGTCCTCTATGAAGAACCTCCACCCTCCCAGCACAGCGACTGCCACCGTCCACCAACCTCACAGCGTCTGCACGAGATAGCAGGAGGGGGAGATTTGTAACATCATTTTCATTATTGTACATGATTGTATATTGTCTTAACATATTTATGGCCATCATATATAAATAATTTTCTGTAGAAAGGACATTTTAATTAAAATGCCGCGGATTTTTCTGTGATATGACATCCAACATCCAGTTATTATATTAGAATAATGCAGAGATATGCTACACTTTGGTTTTAAAAAAAACCAGTAACGAATGACTTGATTGAACCCAGAATCTTCTCGCTGTGAGGCAGTAGCGCTAGCCACCATGCCGCCCCTGATGACTTGATTTTCCTGACAAATAATATTATAGTTTTAATGACATAAGAATGTTTACCTTCATTGTTATTAAAGACTTTTTTTCTAAAAGAAGGTAAAACAATTCAAGTTTTTAGGTTTATGGAAGTATTCGTAGGTGCGCACACATTTAGTGAAGACGTGAAACGTTTTAAGAATGTTGACACTTAACCTGAACATATTACTCCAACATCAGTGTCATGGGTGCAGCTGCGATTGAGCAAAGTTGATGTACAAACAGAAATGTCAGATTCGTTGCCGCTACAGTGAAGCTCCTCTGACCACAGCTGACCGTCCCCTCTGCCAAAAACAGCTGCTCCTAGCACCTCCACAGGAGGCCCACAGTCCAGCTCTCGACACACAACCTCTGCATCCTGCTGATCAAAATCAGCATCACATACCGTGCTCCAGCTCTGTCCATGATATACTTCTAGTCTTCCAGAACACAGATGAGGACCATCAGCAAGTCTGACCTTACCTGTGAATTATATTTTAATTTGTATTAGCACAGATTATGTTTTTTTGTAAAGGACCATTTAAATGATGATGTTTATAATAAGATATACTAGCACAAACAATGAATCAATTTTAATCTCTGACCATGGCCTTACCCGAGCATATAACACTAGTATCGTTGTCACTACAGTTACCACCCAATGTTTTTATATTGCAGTTCTGTAGTGTAGATTTTGTTCCATTGCAGTCTACATCAAGCATCCAGAATGGTTCTGATACAAAACCAAAGTAAGCATCTCCTAGTACATCTACAGCCTCTCCACAGTCCAGCTCTCTACACACCACTGCAGCATCTCTCATATCCCAGCCATCACTGCACACTGATCCCCATTGCCCTTCATGAAGAAGCTCCACCCTTCCAGCACAGCGACTGACACCATTTACTAACCTCACACCGTCTGTACAAGAAAGAGAGAGAGAGAAAGTTACATATTACTTTTAATATGTATCCACATCACATTTTTCTTCCATTTAATTTTACCGTTTTAAGTAATATTTGTCTTTACAGTGGTCTTAAAATGGACAGATTTGGAAATTGTAGCTTAAAACCCAGATAATTGTACATTTTTTCATCACTATTTTTAAAATGTTTCTTTTTTAAATGTCACTTTGTCAATTTTGGGAAATTATTTATACATTTCTGTCTGTAAACAGATTATTAAAAAGTAAAATTCAACCATGGCTAGTTTGTATTTTGCACGTAAAGTGCAAATAAAATATAATATTCATAAATGTTAATATTGTGTATTCTTTTAATGATGTATAATTAATACAATAAACATTTTATCAAATGCTTTATCCTAATCGTACAATAAAACTGAAGATTGCTGCTTTATAATAGATGAATTCATTAATACAGCTTTGACAGATGTTACTCTGTGTGTGAACTTACCAGCCATGGTTAGTGTGAATGTGGACATCAGAAGAATGAGAATCAGACACCTGTCCATCTTGCTCTGTCTTGCAGATGCCTGAACAACCCTAAAGAGTTGACCTCCACCACCCTAAAGAGAGACTGAAGGAACGATATCCCCTTATGTTCCTTAAAGAGTGAAAGCGAGAGACTCAACACAGCTGACAATCACACTCACTATTACCTTATTAGAAATAAAAGGGAAATCATCAAACATCTTGAACAGCAAATCAGAGGAAGCATTTGAACTTTCTCCATATATATCAAATGAACGTCAGCGCTGATGAACAGAACTCCACCTCCTGTCTCTAGAGACGTCTGACTGAGGAGACACTCACAGCAGTGTGGTGAGAAAGTCACAAACAAACAGGAGACTAATATCAGAGAGAGGATGCACTGCAGTGTAGATGCAACATTAATACCTCACACCTGCACACAGCTGATCCACTCACCGATAAAAGTTCTAGTGAGACAAATAGTAACAAATAATCTGAGTTAGTCCACAAGGATTTGCTGTTTATTTTTATAAAAAAGGGCTGAAGATTTCACATGCAATATTGGCATCATAGTGGGGTGAAAAGTGGCACTGATTCAACGAGGATCCAAGTGCGAGAAGGCCCTTTTGAGAAGTCTGGAATTTTATTTATTTATGGCGGGGGGCCATGGTGACTGTTTGTGTATCGGGCCCACAATTTTAAGATACAACCCGTATGTAAATATGAATAAAAACATTGACAATATTGGACTATACAATAAAGGAAAAGGGGAGGACAGCATCAAAACATCAAAAAGATCAAGATATTAAATTCATTTAAATGATATAATCTATCTCAACTTCTCACCAAACAGATTCAAAGTATTAGACAAATAAATAATTTAATAAAATAGTTTTTAAAAACCTACTCACCTAAATCTCACAAATCTACTCATAATCTGCTATTCAGAATTTTGTCCACTAGATGGAGGCAAAGACCGTATAATATTTAAACAACACCCTCTTCCCCGAAACATTTCAGACGATCCCATAGTTAAGGACGAAGAACAGAATTGAAATAATAATTTCAGCAACTGTACTGTAATGTTATTATTAATTTGATAAAGACTTCACGGCTATATTTATTAATTTGCTGTTAATATTGAACAGTGAGTTCCTTATTTTTTGGACAATTCCGCTACAGGAAGTTTGTTTTTTTATGCTTTTTACTTAAAGTGTGTGAAAAAGTAGCATTTAAACAACTAAACATTAAATCAACTGCCCGTTTGTTTACGCTAGTCACGTACTGAAACTTTACATCCCAATAAAGAAAACGAACATTTAAAAAACTCAATTTAAATGCACTTTTTAGCTGCAGCAGTACCTAGTAGTATTGGTGTGTAGTTGTGGTGTGATGCCTCCACTGACAAATGAACGAATGTCTTAGATCAAAGAATTTGTTCATATTGATTAAAAGTCAGTATAGAACCTACAACCGATAAATATAATATGAAACTCATTGTGCTTTCTAGGGATGTAATCTTATAAGACTGTAAAATTAGAAAGGAGTCAGTGTAAGAAGGATCTTAAAAGCCTGTTAAGTATGTTGTTAATAGTGTCAATATGTGATGCATTTTTATGGCATTTGTTCATCCAATTATATACACCATTTTCATCATTTAGATATACAGTACATTTTACAAAAAAAAAAAAAAAACCTTGTACATTTACTCCATCCAAAGTTATAATGCAACAGCCAAAAGAAGAAGTCGAATAAATACAAATGATTAAAGGTGATGTACTTAACTGAAATTTGTTAAGCTGTATCCAATGTTTTGAAAGAACTGTGGTAACATGAAGATGGACTGAACAGTATTTATTTTGTATGGAATATGATCATTTTATTATTAATTATCATTGATAACTAATGGGGTCAGTTGGCGGCATAAAGGTAGGGCGTTCGCCCCATGATCAGATGATCACAAGTTCAAAACCAAATTTTTTACTTATGACATTTATTTGCATATTACTTAATTCTTAAGACTGTTCATAACACATTTAATCTAGTGTAATATCCTTCATTTTTATTCAAGAATAAAAGAACATGTAATACTTTTGGGATTCTCACAGGAAACTGGACAAATGTCTCATAAAAGCATTTATTTGTAACCATTCAAGGTCAATATAAAACTCTACAAAACATTATCTGTCATGATTGTCTGCTAAAACTAAACAGATTGTCAACTATACAGAAACATATTTCAATTTACAACAAAGCTTAGGATTCTGAATCCAACCAAGACATTTTTTGTTATTATTTTGACTGAAAATATTTTGTTGACAAAAATATACTAGTTTTATTTAAAGTTTTAGGAAAAATGTTTAGCAATCTTTAAAAATCATTTTTTGAGTTTGAAAACGTTTGACTGTAATTTTCTGAAAAAAGGCACAGGGCGAGGTCTGTCAGTCACATGGTTCCTCTCTTCCTTAGGCTCCTCCTTAGACTCATCTGTAAAATAATTATTACATACCTCTTAAATTGTGCATTTTTTAAAACTGTGCCTGATTCGTATTGTATACAGTAACTCAAAATAACAATTTTATTTTTAACAGTCTTTCTTTTTATTTCTAATACTTAATTAATATCAGATTCAACAAAAGTAAAAATGAACAGTGATGATGGTCAGTAATAAATCAGATGTACTATAAATGTGGATGGATATTTCATTTGTCCATTCTTTTCCTTATTTAAATGTAATTTTTTTTAAAATAGCTAGCATCCTAAATTAAATATTTCAAAGTGACTGTAATCATGTTTTCATTTAAAGTAAAGTAGCAGCATACACATTGAGGGCCACTCACCTTGTACATCTCCTACATCTGGTTCAGCAGTGATGGCATCATCATAATTCTCTTGTGTGTCCTCTACATGGGGAGAATCTATTAGCAACATGTCATTCAGAAACAAAACTAATGGTTGCCATGAGCTGGTCGTTGTAAAACAGACTTACCAGTAGCAACAGCATCGTCATAGTTCTCTGCCAAATCATCTAAAAATATAAATATTAGCAGTAATGTTTGAATGGTTAATTATTATATCACTGAAAAGGGAACTTATTTACATTATTTACTACGATATTCAAGTCATGATTAAGAATTTACACACATTTTCTCTATCTCTATCCGACCCTTTTGTAGTTGCTGCATTCCACACACAGTTAAACCATCATTCAAGGTGTGGTGAGAACTGAGATCTACTCAGACCAGGAAGATTACTTGCCTCACAATACACAGAATAAACACTGTTTGCGCTCGATTCACTATAAGTACGCTCAATTAATTAAAAGTGTGACTATTTCACTAGAAGTGTTCTCGATTCACTACATGTTCACTTGATTCACTAAAAGAGCGCTCGATTCATTAAAAGTGTGCTTGGTTCACTATAAGAATGATTCACGACTCGCTTCTCAGTTTTCTGCTCGCTTCGTTACTGAGGCCGGAAATACACTTCAGAGATTCAAGGCCCAGACAGCTGATTGCAGAAACTGTTAATTGAATAGAGTGAGCTATTTCAGTATGGAGGAATCGAGACAAAATGTAAGTGTTATTAGCTGTAAAACGACAAAAGCCACGCCTCCCATTACCGACCAGATCATCTCTCTGACTGCAGCTGACATGAGGAGAACCTTCGCCAGGTCAACCCACGATAAGCTGCAGGTCCAGACAACATTCCAGGTTGTGTGTTGAGAGACTGCACTGATCAGCTGGCCAACACCATCATTCCCCAAAGACTGTGTGTGAACCTGAGCAAGTTGGGACTGAGCACCTCACTCTGTAACTGGATACTGGATTTCCTGTCAGAGAGGCCTGAGTCCGTCCGAATCGGCAACAACGTTTCCAGCACCATCAGGCTGAGCACCGGAGCTCCTCAGGGCTGCGTTCTCAGTCCACTTTTCGTCACACTCCTGACGCACGCCTGCACAGCTCAAACCACATCATCAGATTCGCCGGTGACATGACCGTGGTGAGGCTCATCAGCAACAATGATGAGTCGGCGTACAGGGACGAGGTTCAGCATCTCCACCTGGTTCGGTAACAATACTGTTGCCGATATTAGGTGGCTTCACGATATCAGGTGGCTTCAAAGGGTTGTCAAAGCAGCTGGCAACATCATCGGAGCGTCTCTTCCGACGCTGCAGGACATCTTCCACAAGCGCTGTATCAGAAGGGCCTCCTGCATAGTGCTCGTCCCCTCACACCCTTTACACAGACTCTTTACACTCCTCCCATCCGGTAGACACTATCGCAGCATCAGGTCTCGATCCCCCAGGATGCGTGATAGCTTTTTCCCACAAGCCATCAGACTTTTGAACACACTCGCAGCCATCACACTTCCCCCCACACACACACACCTGGACTGCCAAGTGACTGATTTTGTTGCACCACTGCACTTTACTTTACACATCACCGTCGCTATGATGCACATGCTGCGAAATGAACTCCTCCTCAAATAACTGTAGTTACGACACTGCACTGCTGCCACTTATTTGCACAAACATTATACATGCTTGTATGAATGTTTGCATGTTTGCACATACACTGAACATTGTACGTATAAATAGTCTGGATATAGTATTTGTCATAGTATAACTTTCTACCTCTTGCATATCCAGTGTAAAATGTCAATTTCCACCTGTAAGGTAATACTGCATCCTGACTTTCTCAATTCTACCTCTATTACTATTTCTAGTTTCAAATTATATTTAAAACTCCTTGTCTAGTTTAAAATGTATATTTTTTAATGTATATTTTGTATTGTACATATTTATTGTTTATTCCATGTGCCTATTTGTGCCACTGCCTATTTGTTCTCTGTTCTCTGCACTGAAAATCACCTGGAGCCACGTTTTCTCGTCTCTCTATGTATCTGTACAGTATATAGCAGAGATGTCAATAAAGTTTACTTTGACTTTGAACTAGTTAACATCACCTATGTCCATATGTTTCTGAGTACTGTACTATGTCGATCTGCAGTCACCATCAATACTACTGCGTCCCCTGGCAGTGTTTGAATAGTATTCAGCTTATAGTGAACCGAGCTCTCATAGTAAATCGAATGCTCTTACAGGGAACTGAGCAATCTTAGTGAAACAAGCACTCTTATAGAGAACCGAAAACTGTTATAGTGAACCGAACACTCATAGTGAACCGATCGTTCTTAGAATGAATTGGACGTTCGCAGGGTTTATTCTCCACTCTGTGTCTGCTTTGCTCGATTTTACCATGTGTTTCTCATATTTCTGAGCTCACTCCATGCATGCCCCATCATAAGTCATGTAAATCATACCTAATTTCTGATCAGCAGTGACGACATCATCATAATTCTCTGCTGTGTCCTCTACACCAAAGCACAGACAGATGGCATATTAATGCAGCAACAGCAGTAGTTTGGTAGTAAATCTTATCAAGAAGTCCATAACAATCATTGTAATCATGTACTTACAACAGGTAACTCATGTTTATTATTAAAAGAACAAACTACAACTGGTAAAAGGAATTAATGTTGAATAAATTCTTATCTGTCTTATTTTGCTATGACTTTTAAATGCCTTCTGAATAACAGAGAATCCAACTATTTGTAGTAACATGTTGTTGGATAATTTCTATCCCTTTCTATCTTCAACTCATAAAATCAGAGCCACACCTGTTACACTCTCCGGCACCTGTCCAGCAGTGACGGCATCATCATAGTTCTCTGCTGTGTCCTCTCTTACTGTATCACCTAAATGATATAAAAGCAGACTGTCTTATCAAACAGTCTAACTGTTCTTTCACAGGGTGGTTTAATGTGAAGTTAACATTCATGTGATCGGCACCCACTTATCAGACCGTTGGTGGTTGTGACATCATCATAATACTCCGCCTTCTCCATAATTATGGACTTTGCTGGAAAAAGATTAAACCTTGTTACACATATAGTACTTAACTTAATGAGCAAGGAATAAGGAATACATTATGATGTTTTTAATAATCTTGTTTCCTCTAACCTAATATTCCTTGCATTTACCAAACACACATTGTGACACTTTTACCTGAGAAAAGATCCTGATCCACATCCTCATATCCTTCTGTTAGAGGGCGACAAAATTAGAGGTGACATTAAAAAATATAGATGTAAAAATATTAATTATATCATGATGATAGACTTATGTTATAATAAGTTATAGTTGAACTTTATTATGGGATGCATAAAATGGTGAATCTATGATCAATTTGAAGGCTCCATGAAGGAGCAATGGGAAGCTTTTTTGGCAGCGCCTCAGGAGCAGTACTTGGGGATGGTTCCTTGTACAAGAGTACTGGTAGAGGTACCACTGAGGCACTCATGAGCCAAGTTCCATTCACAAGTACTGCTCCTGAGGAGCTATGGATGGGTCATCACAACAAAATGTGACCTCTGCATTCGACCCATCCATAAAGGAGCAATGGGCAGTTTTTTGACAGTGCCTCAGGAGCAGTGCTTGGGAAAGGTACTTGGCTCATGAGTACCTCAGTGTTACCTCTAAAGGTACTCTTATACAAGGAACTGCTCCCCAGGTGCTGCCAAAAATGAATAAATAAATAAATAAATAACTAAGTACAGTTTCCCCTGAGCAAAAAGATGTCTAGTGGTGGTAGAGCCCAGGTGTTAGATACAGGCTCAATCCCACAGCCTCCTGGTCTGTATCGAGTCCCAACACTAGGCCGCCTCCGTCCACCAAATCAATCCAAGAACAAATGAACACAGTTTAATGTGATGTGTGTTTTATCAGTGTTGGTGCAGTGGGTGACAAGTAGGAATCCAGACAGTCAGAAACCCAGCTAGTCGATCACCGTGTTCCCACTGAAGATGATGGATCCAAAATAATGACTGGCTGAAATCACTATATAATCAGGACGTATAATGTTGACATAACAAGTATTACCAAAAGTGTATGTTTGACATGCAGGTGATATGAGATACAACAAACACCACCAAAACCTTTAAAAACAGAATGTTTGCTGCAAAGATGATCAGTGGGAGTGTGTGTGTGTGTGCATGTGTGTGTGTGTGTGTGTGTGTGTGTGCACGATGGTTGTCACATGATCTGGCCTCTTACCTGAGAGGAGCTCCTCGTCCACGTCCTCATACCCAGAATGCTGTTCTTCAGAGATGATACTTCCTGTTGGAGGAGAACAGAACAGTCACATGTGCAGAAGGTGTAGTCCTTTATACACGTCCTATAGATCAGAATCAAGAGGCAGTGCTGCTCCATCTCACACACACACACACACACACACACATCTCACACTCCCTCATACATACACACACGTCTCTACCGCATACGCACACACATCTCTCTCTCATACACACAAACACACACGTCTCTACCTTATAGGCACACACATACTGTACACACACACATACTGTACACACACACACACGTGTCTATCTCACACACACACATACACACACATCTCTCTCCCTCATACACACACACACGTCTTTACCTCAAACGCACACACATTCTCTCTCATACACACACACGTCTCTACCTCATACACACACATCCACACGTCTCTCTCTCACACACACACATACACACACATCACTTTCCCTCATACACACACACACGTCTCTACCTCATACACACACACCCACACGTCTCTATGTCACACACACACACACACACACGTCTCTACCTCATATGCACACACATCTCTCTCTGTCTCTCATAGACACAGAAAGGTCTCTACCTCATACACACACACACACGTCTCTACCTCATACACACACACACATCTCTACCTCATACGCACACATCTCTCTCCCTCATACAAAAACAAAGATCTCTCACTCATACACACACACACCCATACGTTTTTATCTCACACACACACATACACACACGTCACTACTCGGGCTGTGCAAACAATCGATACATCAATATATTGCGATATTTCCTTTCACAATATACTATATCGATTTCTAGCTCCACAAATGGATATCGTGCACCACCAGCAGCAGCAGATAACTGACTAGACACTTTAATTTCTCATTTTCAATCGTATGCCCTTTATCTTAACGTTTCTGGTGTCCACTAGTGCAGTTTGTTAAAATGCAAAGACAATAAGGTTAAAATTCAGTTCTGAGTTATGTTGTTTTGGTTGAATTATTAATGTAATGTGATTGATTAAGACCACCCAGATTGTACATAGCAACTTGAATTTCAGCTGTTTTTACATGTTCAGTCAACTGTAGAATATCGCAATATATCACAATATGTGGATTATCACACACGTCTCAATCTCACACACACGTCACTACCTCATACACACACAAACACACACATCTTTCTCCCTCATACACACACACACACACGTCTCTATCTCTCTCACACACACACACACACGTCACTACCTCATACACACACAAACACACACATCTTTCTCCCTCATACACACACACACGTCTCTATCTCTCACACATACACACAAACACATTTACATTTACAGCATTTACAGCGACAGTTCCCCTGAGAGCAACTTAGGGTTAAGGGTCTTGCTCAGGGACCCAATGCCGGTAACGCCAGAGGTCGGATTCGAACCCACAACTTCTTGATCCAAAGGCAAACGTCCTACCACTAGGCCACAAACACACAACTAGGCTCACCCAACACACACACACACACAGTCTTGTATTACGATCTTTGTGAGGTCCTTCCATAGGCTCCCATAATGACTAAAGTACATAATTTTACACCTACACCTAATCCTAACCCTAACCCTAACCTTAACCTCAGTAACCAAAAGCACATCTTTTACCTCTTTTAGTTTCTCAAATAAAACAAGCACATTTTCTATAAAGTCATTTCTCCTCATGGGGACCTCTCAAATGTCCCCACAAAGCCCAAAAAATCAGTTAAAAGTGATTTTAGGGGACAAAAGGTCCCCACAATGCGATAAATACATGGCCGCACATCTCTATCTCACACACACACACGTCTCTACTTCATACACAGGTCTATACCTCATACACACACAAGCATACACATCTCTCCCTCATACACACACACACACACACATTTCTATCTCATACACTCACACATCTCTCTCCCTCATACACACACTGACACCAACACACACACACAATAATTCTCCCTCTCTTGCGCTCTCTTACACTCACACACATACCGAAGAGGTCTCTTTCCCTCACATATACACACACCCAACAGGCCCTTACACTCCCACAGCAGGTTTCTCTCATAACCACATGCGGACACACACATAGAAACACACACATACACTATTGGTATGACACACACTTCCCGTCTCTCTCCCTCCCTCAAACACACACACTCAAAACATACACACATTCATTGACGCACAAATACACAAATGTGCACAAAACACAACACACACAAACACATCGCCCATATATAACATGTAAACACACCTCCCATTGCCTTTTACACACACACTCCCTCCCTCTTTCCCTTCCTTAAACACACTCCCTCTGTCTCTCCTTCAAATGTGATTCCCATCCATCTATATGATACTGTACGCACACCTCCCTTTCCCTTTTACACACACACACACACACTCGCTGCCTTCCTTTACACTTTCTGTCCCTCCCTCAAACAGGCACCCCTCATCCATATATGTGAAATACACACACACATATACACGCACACACACACACACCTGCTGCTTTGTGGTTTTCTCTGTCGTTACTAAACCGGCAGCTTCACAGGAATAATACAGTTTAGCTTCAGCTGCCTAATAGATGCTTATCAGCAGCATCACCACATTCCACCTCCTGTACTCTAACTACACATCACCTCTCATACATACTCTACACTCATTTACCTCTCATCACTCATGTACTTACACACACTGACTTATTTTGAATAATGTAATTTTAACAAGAGTGAACACTTCTGCACATGTGACTCACCTATCTGAGATGAGATGGTGGTTCTTCTAGCGATGTATCTGCGGTCGATCTCCTCATAGACTGCATCAGGTAGAGTCTTAGGCCTACTCTTAGAGAGCACTGTGAGTGGAGACAGAGAGAGACATGGAGCCAGTTCAGTAGAAGAGAAGACTGATAACAGATTGAACTGCTGATGTTTAGAGAAAATAGAGAAACTGAATTGTAGGTGATCTGTCAATCTCCCCTACCTCTCCTGAGCTTTCTGTTCTGGTAAAACAGCACAAACAGAAGCACTAAGACCAAGAAGAACACCATCCCCAGCACCAGGACGCTCACTGGAGTGATGGGCACAACAGCTGAAGAAGGAGTTGTCCTCTTCTCTGTCTGAGTGACTGCAAATTAAAATACAGAATGGAAATCTGAAATAGTTACTACAATTTACTGTAGAAAAATAACTGCTGAGAAAAATAGAGAACCTGTCGTAGTGGTGGTGGTCGCTGATGTAGTTGTGGGTGTAGTAGTAGTGGGCACATATATGTCTGTAAATGAAAACAAAGAAAACATTGAATAAACATATTAACTTTTATTAAAATGTATAAAATATATAAAATACCTTAAAATAAATGTGTATATGTATGTAATATATGGATGTGTATACCTGCACATGTGACTCCTGCATCGTTACTGTGGGAGCAGTAGGTTTGTTCCTTCAGGGAATGAGGACAGTCCCACAGGTGAATCTCATTCCCTCTACACTTCACTCTGCTCAGCCAGATAGAGCCTTCACCAGCACCAAAGGCAGCACTCCCTTTAGCACTCAGCGCCGGCCCACAGCCCAACTGCCTGCAGACCACCTGAGCGTCCCTGATGTCCCACAGATCATCACAGACGGTGCCCCATGCAGCGTTATGATACACTTCCAGCCTCCCAGAACAGCCTCCCTTTAGCCTGAGAGGCAGGTGATCTACATCACACATATCACACATCAGGTTGCACAGTAATATTACCCAAGTTTTCATTTAAATAATTAACTGTTTTGCCCCATCTGTGTACGGACCAAAATGCTTTGCCTGACAATAAGAAACACTAGGCTTCTGTATGTGATTACCTGAGCATTGTTTCTTGTGAGGAGATGAAACGCACGAACGATGATCATGTTGTGAATTTCCAGCTTTGTGAAGAAAAAAATATGCCACTTATTTAGCTTGTTTCTCTTTAGACCATAATTCGGGAACCTGAATAGTGCACCTTTCAGACTGAAATATACATGTTTGTGGCAAACACAGTAACTCTAATACTAAAGAGAATGTGGGTAAGTCCTACCTGAGCAGGTAATGTGGGCCACCTCATTATGATTATCACAGTCATTCTGACCCCAGGGGGAAGATGGACAGTGCCACAGGGTGGAGTCATGTTTCCTACAATTCACAAAATCCAGCCAGTTAGGAGCTGATTCCACTCTCGCTTTGGCAGGTTTATCAGTGCCAGTTTCTCCACAGTTCAGCTCCTGACAGATCAAATTTATTGTCTCCTGATTCATTCCATTTACACACACATTTCCCCAGGTTCCATTGTAGAACACTTCCAGATTTCCCTCACAGCCCTCAGTGAGTCTTATTTCCTTAAATTCTGTATGAATAAATGGCATATTTATTTCAAGTAAATATAACCATTAATAATTGATTAAAAATATAAGTCTTATAATTAAGAGGGATAAGTCTGTAGCATTTTCAGCAAACTTAATACTGAAATAACAAAATTTTAGTATACGACCCTCAATCCGAGCAAATATGACTCTACCTGAACACACGACCCCTACATCCTCCTTGTGTGAACATTCATCCTCCTCACAGAAATGAAATCTGCAGTTCCACAGGGACGTCTCCTTCCCCTCACACTGCACATCATTCAGTAATATGGGTCCAGTTCCAGGACCAAACCGGGCTGGTACATGGCCACTGAGGGCCACTCCACACTGCAGCTGTCTGCACACCACATGGGCATCCTCAATATCCCACAAGTCATCACACACTGTCCCCCACGAGCCGTTGTGGAAAACCTCCAGCCTTCCTGCACACTGTCCTCCAGAACCAACCAGCCTGATGGAGCTGTGGGCTAAGTTAAAACTACCTATGCACACACACACACACACATACACACAGAATTAATAACTGATCATTGATTGTCATTGATCAAAGCAAAGGCACTGTACAAATAATTATTGAACAGCATAATATATTTAAATAATAAATAATATTACAAGGTACTTATATTTACATGATGTAGTATTTACCAGAGCAGGTGATGTACACCTGTTCCCTGGAGCTGCAGTTGTGAAATTGTGCACTGCTGCAGTTTCCCAAATGAGTTTCTCTCCCAGAGCAGTTGTAACCCATTACACACATGTGACTATGTTCAGAACTGGATGGAGAGGAGCTGAATTTCATAACAGAGCCACAACCCAACTGCCTGCAGACCACAGAGGCCTCAGACACACTCCAGGAGTCTAGGAGAACTCTCCTCCAGTCCTGCATCAAGTAAACCTCGACCTCCCCCTCACACTCCCTCTCTCCAGACAACCGCACCAGACCTTCATGAAAGACCTTGGAGGAGCCTAGAGACAGAAAAGCATAGAAATGTACATAATTCCTTGGATTTCAATGCTCACTGAGAAATTCTCACTTCACGACTATTAATGACACTACCAACTCACCATTACAAATGACTCCAACATCCTGTTTATGAGAGCATGAAGCTCGACTCCATGATGAAATGTGACATTGTGACAGATGTGTCTCATTCCCCCGACAATCAAACACATCAGCCCATATCGGATCACTCCCCTCTCCAAACCAGTCTGCCCCCAACACAGCCACAGCACTCCCACACTTCAGCTGTGCACAGAGAACACTGGCAGCTCTCATATTCCAGCTCACATCACACACTGTACCCCAATCACTGAGGTACTGAAGCTCCACTCGACCAGAACAGGAGTCAGAACCATTCATCAAACGTACATCTTGGTAACCTGAAACAAAATGAAGACAATATAATAGGAACAACATGAGAGGAACAGACAGTCGTATTGTCAGTGTGTAAGCTGAGATCTTAATTTTCCTGATTATAACAGTAACAGTAATTTGTCACCAATTATGTAGTATTACTAGCAAGATGAAACCTTGAAACATCTTGGTCATGGAAGCAGCTATGAATAGCTGAAGATGGTGACAGACAGAGAGAAATATCAGACTCATTTCCTCTGCACTGAAGATCCTCTGACCACACGTGACCCTCTCCTCTGCCAAAAGCAGCTGCTCCCAGGACCTTCACAGGAATCCCACATTTCATCTCTCGACACACAACCTCTGCATCCTGCTGGTCAACGGCAGCATCACACACTGTGCCCCAAATCTTCCCCTGGTGCAGCTCCACTCGTCCGGAACAGAGGTGGAACCCATTAACAAGTCTGAGCTCAACTCTGTCTCCTGTGTAATTTAGAATTATATGAGCACACCATGAATAGAATTCCAAGATATTATTATATTATGATTAATTGTGAATAACTAATGCAAAAGTTCTTTCTTAAATTCAATTGTTATATACCTGAACAGATGACTCCAGCATCTTCATCATGATCACAGATCTCTGTTCCCCATTCTGGTATTTTACAGACCTTGAGTGTAGATTCTGAACCAGTGCAAGCTACATCATCTATCCAGACTGGTCCTGATCCTTCTCCAAATTTCGCCTCAAATGTTGGAAAGCCGCCAGCCCTCCACAGCTCAATCCCCACATAATTCACTGTAGCATCATTGATATCCCAGTTATCATCACATACTGTTCCCCACTGTCCGCTATGAAGAACCTCCACCCTACCTTCACAGTCATTTTTACCATTCACTAACCTCACACTGTCTGTAGAGAGAGAGAGAGTAAGAGAGACGGACAGACGGACATAAAGAGA
The DNA here is from genome assembly GCA_032718565.1 of Distichodus sexfasciatus. NCBI lineage: Eukaryota > Metazoa > Chordata > Actinopteri > Characiformes > Distichodontidae > Distichodus > Distichodus sexfasciatus. The sequence goes on from JAVGVS010000080.1 coordinate 39,681, forward strand.
AAGAAGTTAGAGAATTAGTGAAAGGTGGTGCTGGATTAAGCTTTTATCTGACATTTTATCATGTCATTATTTTAGATGTTTTAAGAGGCTTATTCAGCCTTTATTATTTATTGAATTAAAATGAGACCTATTTAAAATAAATATAAATTGTAGTTCATAATGTATTTTTAGGTGATGTGATGTGATAAAAACAACTAAACCTTCAAAAAAAATTTATATTTATTGGAATATTTGATTTTTGTAATGTAAAACTTGTCAAGAATTGTTGGAGAGAAGAAACTATGCCAATCACACTACCCCAATTAACAGAATAATGTACCGTTCTATCATTTGACTACCATTTTGTATTGTGTTTTAATAATGTGCTTACCAGTCTTGCAGAGTGTAAATGTAGACATCAGAAGAATGAGAGCCAGACAGCTGTCCGTCTCCCCTCAGTCCTGTACAATGCTCCGTTCATCTCAGCAGCAAGAACAAGCTTCACCTCCACTACCCCGATGAAATACTGAAGGAGCTGTATACCCCTTTTTCCCCCTAAAAAGAAACACAGAGAAAAAATGACAGAGAGGCTTCCCACAGCTGCCAATCACACTCACTATTACCTTATTAGAAATAGAAGGGAAATCATCAAACATCTTCAACAGCAAATCAGATGAGGCTTTTGATCTTTCTCCATATATATCAAAGGAACGTCAGCGCTGATGAACAGAACTCCACCTCCTGTCTCTAGAGACGTCTGACTGATGAGAAACTCACAGCAGTGTAGTGATAAAGTTACTAACATACAGGAGAGTGATATCAGAGAGAGGAAGCACTCCAGTGTAGATGTAGCATTAATGCCTCACACCTGCACAAAACTGATTCACACACTGATAAATGAGTGACAATGACACAAATAGTCACTACATCTCCAGATTGGATGCTGTGCATAATGCTTATCATACCTTGCTACAAAGAAAATGGCTGATATCAAATATTGTATGTTTGCACATCTAAAGGTGGACAAACCTCTATTCTGTTTGCATTTATAATCAGAAACCAGTTAAGTACGTGTAACAAAAACTAAAATATAACAAGATCATTTTATTAGAAACAATCCATATTTTTTGTCAACTCATCCACACAATGTATGAGTAAATTTGCTCAGTTAATCAGCAATAAAAAGAAAATCACCTTTACAACATGCGTTTGTTTTACCTGCAATTCATAATTTTTGCCACTAGATGGAGGCGAAGACCGTAAAATATTTTCCCACACTTTGGGGAAAGATGACAGTATATTTTAGGCAACAAATATAATAATAATAATAATAATAATAATAATAATAATAATAATAATAATAATAATAATAATAATAATAATAATAATAATAATGTCATTATATGCAGGTGTGGCTCTGTAGTGGGATAGGATAAATAAAGTGAACAGTAATTCCTCTGGTCCAAATGGAGAGAAAACCATGTCTTTGGGAGCAAGAGAAGGGCTAAATATGATATAGCTAAATGTGATATGATAGGATTTGAAGTGTGTGAGAGTTTATTGAGATACACTGAGATGATCTTTCCATTTTGTTGGAAATCTCTTTCAAAATATCTTCAGCATATGATTTATCCACCGCTGAGGTTCAAAAATCTACTCCAAATCCCCATTCTCTAATAAAAGACAAAATACTACAGAATTAAGCAAACACCTGTGTATTTTGCTTGATGTCACAGTTCTAGAGCCTTGTTTGAAGAGGTTTGGGATTGATTAACACGTGAGAGTTTAGTTTAATCTGAGAGAGAGGAAGAGGGAGGGAGAGAGAGAGGAAGAGAGGGAGAAATCCAATACAATGACCTTCACTCTCCATCACCTTTCACTCTCACCTACCCATGGTCTAACATGTTTAAACACACAAACCGATTCTCTCTCTCTCTCTTTCTCACACACACACTCTTTTATTACTCTCATTGTGAGGACCTTCCGTTGACACCCATAATGACTAGACTAGTAAATAATTCTACAACTACACCTAACGCTAACGTGAACTTCAATAACCAAAAGCAAATCTTTTTAATTTCGCAACTAAAAAATGGATATTTTTCCTTACAGGGACCAGTTCACTATCCCCACAAAACTATAAAATGAATAAAAGTGTTATAAGGGGACTGCCAGGTCCTTGCAATGCCATAAATACATGAAAACACACACACATACACACTCCCCTTCCACTAATTAATTCACTATTACATAATAACATAGTGATGTCTCTCCTGTCCGCTGATTCAGGAGAAACTCTGGTGTCTCTTCTAAATTCTAAAATTTCTAAAGTATCTAGGCCTAAGTCCATTTTCATGAGTAAACTTCTTCAAATGGCAAGAGTTAATATATGTATTTAATATATTGTTTGTGTTACTTGCTAATTGCTTACTGAGGATTATGTTGTGTGTGTAAGAGAGAGAGAGGGAGAGAGAGTGTGTGTACCTAAGTATTGCTTCTTGTGTCTTACCTTCAACACTCTTATTGGCTAAGATGAAAGCAGATTATGGGTTTGTGCATGTGTTTGTGTGTCTATGTGTGTGTGTGTTCAAAGAGGGCTGTAGGTAGATAAAGTGAAATAGGGAGCAAAGGCACACTGTCCCTTTAAGTCGGGCACTTAGACCTCATCAGGCAGGACACTAAGGTTTTAAGTGTAGAATTAGACATGTGCCGACCATTAAGAGGGATACTTAAGGATCGGGGCGACAAACACACCAAAAAAGAAACACTGATGCCACAAGCCCGTTTGTTCAAAGGAATTCCTGCACACTGACAAGACGGAGTGGACCGTGAGGGTATGTGACCCTGCCTTAACTTTTGTTCTCTCTTTCTCTCTGGCTCTCTATTTCTCTCAGTCTTAAAGTGTTTAAAGTTGTTTATAGTTGTTTCTGAATAGTATATCTGTATGCATGTATGTAAGTGTGTGTGTGTGTGTGTGTGTGGTATTTATCGCATTGTGGGGACCTTTTGTCCCCTAAAATCACTTTTATCTGTTTTTTTGGGCTTTGTGGGGACATTTGAGAGGTCCCCATGAGGAAAAATGACTTTACAGAAAATGTGCTTGTTTTATTTGATAAACTAAAAGGTAAAAGATGTGCTTTTGGTTACTGAGGTTAAGGTTAGAGTTAGGGTTGGGTGTAGGTGTAAAATTATATACTTTAGTCATTATGGGAGTCTATGGGAGTACCTCATAAAGATAGTAATACATAGACTGTGTGTGTGTGTGTGTGTGTGTGCGTGTGTGTGTGTGTGTGTGTGTGTATTGTCTGCACTGTAAGTGTGAGAGGTCTTTGCCCTGCTGAGGAATGGTGTTGGGTTAACTTGCAGACTGAAACATAAACAGAGATGCCATATTTCGCACTACTGAAATAAACGTCAGTCTGTGAATATCTTCAACAAGATCTGTCAGAATGTTCTTGATGCTTCTCTTCCTAAACTTCTATCTTAAGGAGATGATTTTGGTCTATTTCCATGCCATTGTGTTCCTCACACAATATTCAGGCTATAGAGGTCCATATTCAAATTTAATGAAGTACGGTGTGTGTGAGAGATCAGATTTCAGGCATCGGTGACACACTGTGCCTGAACTAGAAGTATACACACTTACAATAAACCCTGAATATGCCACACACAGACCATATGTAAGGCTGCCAGTGGTAAAAGTGGTAATGCTTTTATATCAGTGAATCCTGCAGAATGTTCACATTTACGCTTCAAAACAATCATGCATTACTGCTCGCTCTGTTGATCCGCCATGTGTGGGAAATCCAGCACTGTGGGGCAGGGAGTGATGCAGGGATAAAAGGGAAATGGTAAAAAGGCAAAAGCAGTATTCTTAGTCTCTCGCCGTCTCTGTGATAGTATTTCTTGTGTCAACAGCAGATAATGCTAATGGAGAGCTTAGCTTGCTTCTAATACAGTTAGATCTCATTAATCGATGTGCTGGGGTCATTCTTGCTCTCTGGATCTGATAAGAGCCTGTCTTCCCAGCGTAGCCCAGAGTGTCGCTCTCAAACTCAACACAGAGAAGACAAGCTACCCCTCAAGCTCCGAAACTCTGAATAAGCTTCCACTGTCACATCACAGTCATCCCTCTGATAATAAGTAGAGCAGATGGCCATAATGCACTTACACTCTACTAAGTGTCATCTTCATCTGTGTGGCTAGGAAATACCCAATGTTTTCACTGGGTTTGTGTATAAAATGAAATAAAAGTGTTCATGCTTGGTTGGATCTGTGTGATGTAGGCGAATATTTCCTCTGTGTGCAAAGCAAAAATGATGCATCCTGGTATATATAGTTCTTTTTATGAAATATTTTCTCCCAAAGCAAGCATTACATTTTCATTAATGATACAGAATTTTGTGCATATAAAAGGTGCTTAAATTTTTTCCTTTTGACTCATATAGTAAGCAGCTGTCAAAGCCTTCTATTTAGATAGTACTAACAGTCCCCAAAAAATCACATTGCAAAATGAATGTACTCAAATTGAATTCTAAATGTAAAAATGAATGATAAAGAATTTGTATAATGAAAAAGATTTCTCATTCTGTGTTCAGCATAGATTCAATATTTGTCCTAAATTACCAAATTAGCCTGATGCTATGAATTGACTTCCTTTGGTGGGAAAATATCCTCCAAATCACAGCACAGTTGTGATCAATGAGAGGGTTGACGATTGCAGGCCTGGTGAGAGTGATTTTCTCAGCCTTCTCCCCAACACTGTCTGTTCTCAAGTGGAGACCAATGAGGGTTCCTAACAGAGATTAGGGTTTTCTCGAATTTGTCCTGCAGAAACAGAACTATATGAATTAAGGTTTAAGAATATTTTTAAGTGAGTGAATACAAGTGATTATTTGTCAGTTTAAACAAACAAGAGCACAACACAGCACAACCACAGTGCACTACAAAGAAATGTCTTCTGCATTTGACCCATATGTGAAGGTGCAGTGGGCAGCTATCTAGGAGTGCTTGGGGAATGTACTACTGACCTTGACTGGTGACTCCCTAACTGTTATGCTGCCATCTGCGCAGTGACCTCTGCATAAGAGGCTTTACATACATTTAGTTTCGCTAGTGTTAATGGTAGCACTGTTTTTTAATTTATTTATTTTTTACAAATGTCAAAGGTTACCCAGGCTGGCAAATAAGTGACTTTTGCTTTCACGTATATCTCAGTGATTACTGATTCCTAGAATTTTACAGTCTATCTTTAATTGCTCTCCATTCACTCAGTTATTCTGAAGTCATTCACAAGAGACACTGGCATATTGAATGCAGTGAGCAGAGTCACCTGTTGTGGAGAAGCTCTGTGCCTGTGTGTAGGTGTAGTCACGAGCATATGATCATTGCAGCTGTTTGATGATTTACCCTTTAGGTAGGTGACTCACTTTCCAAACCATATGACCAATGACTAAGTGACAGTGCAAGGTGAGTTATAAAATGATCATAAATGTCGCTGTCACCTTACAGCAAAAAGGTCCTGGGTTTAGTTTCTGTAGTTTGCGTTGGTTTCCTCCCACAATCCAAAAGCATGCAAATGTTGATTAGGTAATCTACATTGTACGTGTGTGTGTTAGCATGCGTGCCCTGCAGTGTGTTGCCACCTGTCCACAGTTGGTCCCCACCTCAAGCCTGTAATCCTGAAATAGACTGCGATCCCTGCAACCCTGACAGGGTTTAAGCAGTTTAGATAATGAATGAGTTAATGAATAGCCTCTATATCTATTATGTACTAACACACTGCAAACCTTAGCAGAGCAATCTTGATCCTCACGGTTTATGTGGGAGGTCATGGCCTAGTGGTAGGACAGCTTTAGAGGCAATAGGTTCGAGTCTGGCTAAAGCACTACCTACGCTGGGCCCTTGAGCAAGACCCTTAGCCTCAAGTTTCTCCAGGGAGAGTGTCCCTGTAATTATGAAATAAGAGTGTCTGTTAAATTCTGTAAATGCATATTCAGAAGCCCGGACTTGAAAACTAGTGTGAGAGAGACTGGATGGAAAGCACATAGCTAATTAAGCCATTACTTACACTGAATACGGTATTTTTGGAAGATTACAGTACGCTGTGTTTTTGCATTACTGAATCGAGCTGGTCTCCTTTAATTCTGCTGCTCCTTCGGGATGTCTCCTGATCACCTGCCCGGTACGGCGCATGCGCGCGGCGGCTGGAGGGAGGGGAGACCCTCAGCAGCAGCATCAGAGGCAGGCGCTGTTCTCGATAACGCGGGGATGCGCGGTATCAACACAGCGCCGAGAGGGAGACAAGTTAAAAATGGAGTAATATGACATGCCATCGAATGCCAATCCTATCGTCTTCTCCGGACGTCCAAATCCGTATCGTATCTTTAATCTGCTAAAAGAGGGCTGAAGGGGAGTGGGGGTCGACGATGGGGAACGAGGCGAGCGTGGAAGGTGGAGAAGCGGGTATCGCTGGATTGCCAGCGGGGCTCGCACCTGATGGAAAGGGGGGCTTCGTCCAGATGCCTGCAGGGGTGGAGGCGGACCTCAGCCATCTGAGCGAGGAGGAGAAGCAGCAGCTCGTTGCCGCCATGGCAAAAGCGCAGTCCAGGCAAGTGGCGGAGTCCCGAATAACGCCCCAGCGGACAGATGGCTCCCGGTCCCGTTTACAAATATATATTTAAGGCTTATTTGGACACAGAGTATTTGTGTGCGTGTAAAGTCCACGCTTCAAATACTGCGTGGAGTAGGAGTGTGTAAATCTGTTGTTTTGTACGGGCCACACTGCAGGTTGGCACATCACGACCGCGGCACGGGGGCAAAACACACCCATTTATGTCCATGTTTATAGATAATGCAATATCTGCTTGGACGTCGCAATTGTGGAAGTGCAAAAGCAGTCAGATACAATCCCAGTCGGGCCTTTATGACATTAGGTTTGATTGGCTAATCTTACTCCATTAAAACACTGTGGTCTCGGCTTACTACTGTAACTGTAGAGTCCGTGGGTAGTGAAGTGTTCCATTGTCACACATATTTCCACTTTATATGCAGTAAATGGGGTTCATCATCAAAAATACGATTTTTTAAAGAAAAAGGTATTGTCGCTCAAATTGGCCTGATTAGCTGATTAGAGAACTGTACATACGGAAATGAACAGCTTGATGGATAATTGTTTCCTTGTCAATTATTTATTTTGTCCTGTGTTGTGTATCTTCTACTTCGTGTTTCTGTCGTTAATCTACATCGAATGATCTTATTTCCCCCACATATTATTCGTCGATCTATAAATGATCACCCTCCGTTTTCAGTTTACACACACCCCCTTTTCCTATGGGCTGTGTAGATGATGTCATAAGTGCTGCTTTGGAAAATACAGGCTGGGAATAACACACTTTGACGCGGTCCAAACGAAACGATGGAAATGCGATCAGATGTCCGGATGCGTATTACGATCCCTGTGATTATATTACAAAAAACCCAGTAGTATATTGTACCTTATATACAGGCACTGTGAGTTGCAGCCCGTCTTGGTGAAAAAAATCTTTTTTTTTCGTCGAAGCCAAACGGGGGGAGGGGTTATAAATATTAATATGACTATATATAGCACTACAAGAACGAATTGAATTATGCTCATTGATTCCTTGTTTTTGGGACGTATGTGTAATATTACAGGTGAGAATCTTATAATATCCGTTTATAATAATGAGCTTCGCGTATCACGGCATATTCGCTCTCCATGGTGCTGAAAATCGCGGCCTTGGGTGTGTAGAGCAACATCACTCGATAAAGGAGCATAGGTACTGTTGGCACGTTGACACATAATCAGTGTAGTTTTCAAGACCGAAAATCAAATGAAGTATTACTTAAGGCAGCGATGGCCTAATTAAGGATGAATACTAAAGGTTGTGGGTGGGAGTCTGGCTGTGCTCTTCCTCCAGCACTACCAAGTTTGAGTCCCTGAGCAAAGATCTAAAACTCTAAATGGTGCTGATAGTAGACTGTCTCTGCAATTAGGAATTGTACGTTGCTCTGGGTAAGAGCTTCTGCTAAATGTCCTGAATGTAAATAAAGTTGATGATATCCCTCTCACTGTCCAAACTGCTGAATCTCTTGCTGTCTTCAAATATCATGTGAAGACTTATCTCTTCACTAATTAAAACGTCTTTCTTGTAATAAGCATATTTTTGACAGTTTTCTAGAGGTTCTTATTCATTTGTTACTCAGAGAAGGTCTGAAAAACTATTATGCACAATCCTGAAAGTAACTTGGTTAGCATCTCTTGATTGAAGCCTGAATTTGTATGGGATTTGTGTGGTGAGGTAGATATTGGCTGAAGTGTCCTGATACTGTGACATCACTCAGATGTATTGTTAAGGGATTACATTTCTCTGAACTTGCTTTAACAAACCATTACAAACTAACTAGGTCAGCAAATGTTTACGCCTGGATTAGACTAGATTAGCTATAGGTTGAAGTTGAGTACCAGTGGATGCTAGTTTGCATTGTCATGTGGTGTCTTAATGCGGAATCTTATTATTTATGGTCTGTTAGTGATTGGAATGTCTGGATAATATATCCATATCGAAGCTGAAGCTATTTTGGATGGATTCCATGTTGCAAATTAAGAAAACAGTAGTCGTATTATTTAATTTCCAAAGCCCTATGCATTGTTTCTCACCACTTGCAGAGGTGTATTTTTCAATAGATATAGTATTTAACAATGGATACCTTCAACAATGACTTTACTCTTTTTTCTTTAACCCACAGGTCCCCAGACCCTCAGGCATCTGGGACACGAGGCCCAGCAGGTCTAAGTAAAAGTCGGACTGTAGACGCATTTGGAGAGGGCCCACCACCTAAACCTAAGCCTGGCCGGAGTCCCTCCTCCCTCAGCCTTCTTGAGTCCCGCTTCCGACAGGAGCCCAAAGACCCTGAGCAGCCTCGTACCGGCATGTTCTCATCTTCCTTCCTGAGTGGGGCAAACCCGCTTAGTGCGGTCTCCTCAGCCGTCTCATCTGCTAGCATCCCTAAGTTTGGGCTTTTTGGAGACGATGGGGAAGAGGAGTCAGCCAAACAAGGAGGAAAACCACCTGGCCCCCAGGCCAGCCCCAGCAAGGGACCTCCTCAGCAGGGCCCCCCAAAAGGGCAAGGACCACCACAGCAGAAACAGGGAGCTTCACCTCAGGCGCCTGGAGGAAAATCTGCTGGTCCTGGAGCAGGGCAACACCAGCAAGGACCCAAACCTGGAGGCTTTGTGCCTCAACAAGATCCCAGTAAACCAAGTCTAGGAGGCCCAAGCAAATCCAGTGGGGCACAGCAAGGCCCTCCTAAAACTGTCTCCCAGACTGGTGGACCTGGGAAGCCAGGGTCTGAACAGCAGTCAGTGCCAGCAAGCCCTGGTAAAGGTGGGCCTCCTCTAGGGAAAACTGGAGGAGTAATGTGCCCTCTCTGTAAAACCACCGAGCTTAATTTGCAGGCCAAAGACCAGCCGTCCAACTACAACACCTGCACACAGTGCAAGCAGCAGGTGTGCAGTCTCTGCGGCTTCAGTCCTCCCGACTCAGCGGTAAGTTCCTTGCCTAACCCTACGCTCTTATAATGTACATTCTTAAGGGTCAGTATTGCACATCAAACAGATACAGAAAAGATAGGGTTATGCAGGTGTACAGTATCACAATGTCAGTTATGTAATGCAACAACTGATTTACAGAAACGAATACAAAACTGACAGCAAAAATATTTGAGCTGATGAAGTGTTCTAAAATACTCTAGTGTAATGTGAATACATTTGAGCATTTGCACACAATTACTGTGTTTAACCAAAACAGTAACATTTACCCTAAGCATTTTAAATGCCCAAAGCCAGCCTGTCTGCTAAAGTATTTGAAGCTTGACTGAATTTGATTGGAAAACATGGTCTGGTGGAGTCCTAGCTGTATCACTCTCCTCCAGCCGCAGGCAGGAGGAACCATGTGGGCTGTGGGGGGAAGATAATCAAGGTGACTCACATCACCAAGACAGGAAGTGCAGGAGGCTGCCATTAACTGGGATTGGAAACTTATGTGAGAATAACAGAAGCTCAGAGTGTTGTTTACTGTTCTCTGCAGAGTGGGGGATTGTGCTGTTTTTATTTTAGAATGGTGAAACCATATATTGCATGGCCCAGGACAGAACAAATCTGCTCATGGGTGTATCCACTTTCTGTATTGTCAGTGCTTACTGAATTGTTGAACTATACAAGAAATTAGCTTTCACTCCAAACATTTTAGAACAGTGCTTCCTGAGTCATTTATTTACGGTCTATAAATCCACAGTTAGCACTCTTACTATCTCTGTTTTAATCTGCATGACTCAGGTCAATTTAATATATTTCAAAAAGGTTTAATCAGATTTGTTGGGGAGGAAATGTAATAATGAACCCTGAGTTATAACAAATCATAGAACTGGTTATGACATTTTTAACAGTTGCAGAGACCCTAAACAATATTTAGGTCATGCCTCATCTGTATGCAGCTTATATGCTTTTTATAAATAAATTGACAACTGATTTTTTGTTGCATTCATTTCAGTTAATGAAACACACTGTATATTGTTGATTTACTGAAACACTGACTAAGGAAAAGAATGAATAGGTAACAACTGGATTAATTACCTGCAAACATTCGATGAGCAAAAGAAAGATAATCTTCCATGCTGTCAATATGTTTTATTTAAATGAGGAGCAATTCATACAAATGTCCTTTCTAAAATGTAGAACATGTGCATATATATATCTTTGTGTGTTGAGCAGGATTTTGTGGATGTACTTCCATTCTAATTTTTACTGTTTGTTGACTCAGGGTAAAGAATGGCTGTGTCTGAACTGTCAGATGCAACGTGCAATGGGTGGAATGGAACCTCCTGGCCCACCAATGATGAAGCAGCCTCCCAAGCAGGGTTCAGCACCTCCGTCTCCACTGAAGAAGGAGCCACCGCCCAGCTCACCCACCAAGGATGAGCCAGGGAAGAAGCCTCCAATGTTGTCCAAGCAGCAGAGCTTTACAGATACAGGAAAAGGAGCCACGCCTCCAGCAACTCCCAAGCAGAAGTCTCCAGGACCACAACAAGGTCCCCCTAAAGGTCCTCAGGGGGCTCAATCTGGCGCTCCAGGGCCAAAACGTGGACCGCAGCCACCTCCACTTCAGAAACCTGTGCAGAGTCCCAAGGGCAGTCCCCAGCCATCCCCTGCTAAAACTACGCCGAAACAGGAGGGAGGAGGGTTTTTTGGGGGGTTTGGTCTTGGAGGATTCACAGAGGCGGCAAAACCTCCTCAAGCTGAGTCAGTCACAGGGAAATTGTTTAGTGGTTTTGGCAGCTCATCCAAACCTCAGGGTGGCACAGCAGCACAGTCCAGCGAGTCAGTTACTGGGAAGCTCTTTAGTGGGTTCAGTGGACTGACTGAGACAGCCAAACCATCAGCAGCCACTTCTCAGACAACAGAGAGTGTTTCGGGGAAGATGTTTGGGTTTGGTTCCTCCATTCTTAGTTCAGCCTCCAACCTCATTACTGGGGAGGAGTCAAAGTCTCCACCCGAGTCACCTCCAGGATCACCACCTGACTCCCCTATTGAGTCTGGTGCAGAATCACCTCCAGGATCTCCTCCAGACTCCGAATCACCACCAGACACCCCTCCTGCCATGTCCAAAGAGCAAACCTCTCCCAAACCTGGAACCGCTGAAGGGGAGGCCCCAGCAGACAAAATCACCTCTGGACCTGCTACAGCAGAGGAGCCTCCAAAAAAAGCCTCAGACTCAGAGGCCAAATCCAGCTGTCCACTCTGTAAAGTTGCTTTAAACATGGGATCAGGTGATGCCCCCAATTACAGCACCTGTACAGAGTGCCAAAAGACTGTGTGTAACCTTTGTGGTTTCAACCCCATGCCACATCTCTCAGAGGTAAGCAGCATCTCCTCTACTTTAGTGACTGCTTATTTACACCTCAAAGACTTTCTGAGACATCTGTACATGTTCCATAAAACTGAAAGATTACGATTGATTACCCATTTTAAGCATTTTAGGTTGAGAATTTTGGTTGGGTTTTTTAAGTTTCTTGAAAACAGTGGTATATATTTAATATGACTATAATTTAGCCTAATACAACAAATCTTAATACAAGCTCCTTTTCTTGGAAAGGCAGACTGTGGTACAATTACCAATGACTGTTAAAGTACTGTGCATTAAAGCATCTTAATTGTGGTGAGGGCAGAGCTTCAATGAAACCAGTAGTTTTCATGTCTTTTCGGCACAAGACAAGACCCAACTGTCAGCTGAGTTTCTAGGTCTCTCATTTGGCTGAATGTTGACAACGCATAAAACAGTAGATTAGTAGATATAAAAAAGAATTTGCAAAATGTTTCACCTGATTAACAGTGGAAGAGAAATGGCTTATCTGCCCTGCCAGTGATAAAGGTAGATAAACTGTGCCTTAGGATGTAAGACACTGATGTGCAAACATTAAACATTTAAAGTTGCTTTGCACTTGTCAGCTCTAGTCCAACACAAACACTTGCCCCTCCAAGATGCTATCTGTTCTGCCCAGAGCTGCTGCCCAGGGTCTTGGGCTCTGCTCCATGTGTCAGAGATTGGTGCATGTGATGTGTGGTTGATGTGATTATCTCATGTGGGCGTCTTCTCTTTAATTCCCTAGTTTTTTGGAATTGGCAGCTAACAAGGTCATTGAAGGTTCCCTAGATAGCACAATACAATACTGCTCATGTCCTCTCCAAAAAAGACACTTGACTCTGTAATCCAACACACTCTGGCTGCATATGTATGTGTGTGCTTCTCTGGTTTTGGGGGGAGCCTCACATACCTTCTGACCCTGTCTCAGATTGCATGCAAACTACAGCTTTGTGATCTACAGGGGAACATTATGTATACAGTGACATGTCTGACGTCACATGTATGGCTAGAGACTGGGGTCATTCCCTCTTCAGCATGTAATGGCAGTGCATGAATTAGTCATGATTCATCTGGCATAAAGTAATTACTTGATTGCACTGACACATGCAGCTGCAGGATATGAGAACACAATGATGTACTCAATGCTATTCTCTGTAAATGTCTTTGATTTCAACTCATTTTGCCCTTAATATGAAAACACAAAGTTAAATAGTGCACCATGGGTCTGCCGTCCTGAAAGGTAGCTACAGGGATCTTAACTGTTGTTCTGTGCAATATTTAGTTTAGGCTGATCAAGATTTTTAATCTTCTGACCATATGGTCCTCTTTTGTTTTTCAAACACGGTGGACTAAGCTGTAATTTAAAAGATCCTTAGGTTGTATTCACGTGTCTGCACACTTGTTAGGCCTTTCTGCATTTGGTTGCTCGTGTTTGTTTGAGGTAATCCTGCAAGTCTATTTCAGGTGAACTGAGCTGATTACCATGACCATCAAGCTCCACCTCACATGGCCGATCCTATGACCTAAGCAGCATGTTAGAAAAATGGCTGCCAACCCTGATCATAGTGTTCTTTATTAGTGGCCAGAGGTGTAAAATTTTCCATCCTCCCTTGTAATTCAAAGGAAAATAATGCATGTGGGGTCTATAGGTCCGTTATTTGTGTTATAAGGAAAAACATGAAGAGTCATGCTGTTAGTGCCTGTGTTACCGTTTTTCCTGAATAAAAGCAATCAGACTAGACCAGACTGAAGTCTCATGTTACAAGCCCCGCTAGCCTTCAGTACAGATCACACTGTTGTAGCAAAGCTAATTATTGGAACACTGCCTATGATTGCAGATGCATTTCATCTTTCCCAGACGGAGCACTTACCACAATTGTTTGATTATGCATGTGCTCTGATATGCAATGTGCTGTTTCTGAGTAATGGGAATGTGATGAATTAGACAAAGGGCAGGTGCTATGCTGAAGTTGTGTCAAGCTCTGTTTTTAAAAATGCTGAGAAATAATATTTATATCTTGCACAAACAAAAAAGGATTATTTGTGAGAAGGCTGGGGACATGTGTGGGTGTGTGTGGCCCTATGTGTTTGTGCGTGTGCGTGTATTGCCCTGTGTGTATGTGTGTAATCTGTCCTTGCTAACAGGATTTAAAGGGCAGCAGGATGTGTCTCATCAGTTGAAAGGCTTCATTTTCTTAATCTCTCAGTATTTGTTTTATATTGAGATGACAAGATTTACCCTTTCTCCTGTTCTCTTGCTGCATCTCTTTTCTCCTCCCTCTTTGTCTCCAGAGGCAACACTCATCTGCTCTTTTGGGGATTTCACTTATTAATGTGGCTTTAAAGCATTGCTGTCTTTTCCTCTATTTTTCCCCTGTCTGTTTCCTTGTATCTGCTTAAAATATATTAGGCTTGCCGTATCCTAGAAATTGTACTTTTTCTCAGGTAAACACCTTATTTACATAAAATACACCATTTTAAGTGTCTCTTTCCTGCCAGCTTTGAGCTGAGTGTTTTGAGACACTCCCTTGGCTGAGCAGGCTGTGCACTCGCGGAAGGCTGAGCAGCCTAATGGCCATTTCACATGCTATTCAGTGCCTCGCCCCTTTGTGGGGGGAGTGTGTGTGAAATGCCTTCACTCATGCTGCCACCGGAATGGAATTGGAACATCGCTCCTCCATGGCGACAGTGCATAGCAACACTGCCTTGTACAGATAGCAAGCAATTATGAAGTGCTTTTCAGACAGCCATTACATAACGGCAGAGCACGTCAGAACTGAGAGATGCACTGTCTACACTCTCAGGTTGGCAGTGTTCATAAACATATTTGCATCACTGATCAAATGCCCAAAGTCATGTTTAGTACAGAAGCATTTAAGCTCTGTGTGTTTCACTACCACCATACAAACCGGGGAAATATTTTCTCCTACTTGTTTTTTTTTTTTAAGAATCTGTAGGAGGAGCTCTGTTTGACCAATGTACTCTTAATGGAACTGTCACCAGTTTGGGAATCAGATTTGATGTTTCTATGCATTGAAGCTTTGGCAGTTTACCAGCAGTCCCACAAAGAGCTGGACAAGGATTTAGATCCCACTCCCTAGGTGTATTTGTGTATTTTTTTCAGTAGGCCATCTGCTCCTGGCTTTGACTCATCACCGCCCTCCTGACGTGCTTCTCCTCCCTCTTCTGTCCCCTTCCACCAAAACATAACCAGTTTGCTCTATGGATGGTGGGCATGGAGAATCAATTATAAATCCATAACATATCCCAAAAGAATGATGAATTGAGATATAAATTGTGTCAAAAGGTCAAGTTTGGTGAAATTTGTTCAGTGCAATTCATGGGTTGTTAAAGATATTTGCCAAGAAACCAAATTTGGTTAGCTACCTTGCTAGACTGAATTCGGTTAGCATCACTAGCTAGCTCACTAGGAAATAGCATATGAAATGGTTTATGCACCTTAGGCATTAACGTGCCTGTTACAATGTTAATAAAACTGTTTCATTACGAAACTCTCAGTCAGTTCTGCTAATTGCAGAGATGTGTTATCATGCTGTACCTCTGATCTCTTCCTGAATCTGTTTGTGCAATCAATTGCATGATAGCTTTTACCCATTTTTGAATGCTTCCCTCTAAACATTGTAAGTCTACAGCTGTCTCTTAGTCTTTTTACCCCTCAGTAAATAATGCCCCACCCACTTCCATCTGCTGTGATGTAACGTGCATACTCTCGCTCTTTACTTCTAAAATCCATGGATAACTCTACTTCCAACTAGCCCAGTTCAGCTTGGCTGCTTTCATTCAAGTCTGTGTTGCTTTTCTGAGTTTCTCACAATGTCTGTGCTGACACCCACATGCTTGCTTTCCTGTTTTCCACCTGCTCCACTATGCACAGAAGCTGAGCCTGGCCACTTCTCCTTTTCTGGGTCACTTACAGTTCTGGGTAGGCTTCTTTACGAAGAGCTTTGCTTCTTCTTAGGGTGTATTCACCGAACTCTGGTACGGTTCGTTCAAGGTGTGAAAGCAGTCTGACCTCAATTTGACCCAGTTGTAAAAAGTATACATTGTTGGATTTAACGAGCTCCCATCGTTGTTGTGGATAATGGAAAATGCTGTAATTGTTTGGATAACTGCACAACATACGCAGATGAGTATAGCCAATGCTAGAAATGAGCTAAGCTCTGCTTTGTAGCCGTCTTGTAGCACGTTGCAAAATGACTAACATCATATTGCAAAACTGCTCTTGATGCTCAAACATTTCTGCAAACATATGTAACTGTATAAAACATATCACTATAAGGACAAGGAGAACGCAAAATCTCCATGAATGTGTACTTTCATTTTGGGCTTCCCGCTTGACCCCGCCCCACACATTTCTGTAAAAGGGTTAAATGACCTTAGCACATGTGTTCTTGTTTACAAATTAGTAAACAAGACTAGTCCACTTGCAAGGCCTACAATGTGAAAGCGAACCGCAGCAAAGAAAAAAAAACATTTTATTTGGTCTAGACCAAAGCAAATGAACTAACAGACTTTGCTGGTATGAATACATCCTTAGATAGTCCATCACTTTCTTCAATCCAGACAGCCAGCTCTCAATGATTTTATCCATCTAAGTCTGTATTGATTGGTGGTGATGATGCAATGGTCTTAGTGTCTGAAAATTTGGGTAATGACTAGATGTTTGGGTTTTTCAATCCTGAGTAAACGTAAAGCCGTGTGGCAACTGTTGGGCAAATAAGTAAGGCACTTAAACCCTAGTTATCCCATGTTATCCCCTTGATGTCCTTGAAATTATGAAATGTTTGATGCTCCAGATAAGTTTGACCAAATTGGTAGTTGGTAAGACTGGTAGAATTGGTTGTGGTTTGCTGTCCCACTGAGTTTGGCTGAAAAATAAGTGGCTAAACATATTTTCAGCCTAGAGAATACTACACTACAGACCAGACTTGATTGGACCATGTGAAATTGCTCATGCTTTGTCATTCTTTTCTTGTTTGAGATGTTTAGTCGTCAGTCACCCTGTACTGTCTGTCTGAGTCTGTGAGCTCTGTTCCCATAGCTACAGTCTACATTCTCCTTCTGTCTGTTTGGCTTCTTTATGTAACACAGGCATGCGTGTGTGTTTTGCAGAGAGAGACAGACAGACAGACAGACAGACAGACACAGCAAGCTATCTCTATCACCATGGATATCTGTCCATCTCTCTGCTTGATGTTAATGTTTATTCTGTCTGAGCGTCTGTTCTGTTTACATTTTTATCTAATAGTTACATTACCTCAACTCTCACTACACCGAACTCTTACTGTACTGATTTCATCTGTCTTCATAAAAAGTCTTGTCTTAGTTCATCTGCATGTCTGTGCCATGCTAAGTTTTACACCATGAACATATGTTTGCATGTCTGCCTGTAACTATCTGTACATTTTTAAATGCTTGTCTTCAGTATTATATGTTTGTTAGTATATCTCTGGTTTTCCTGCCAGGCATAGAAAAGCAAAAGTAGTGAGAGTGACAAAAGAGCAGGGCAGACTTGGTTGTACATGGCTGCAAGGCATTCTGGGGGATTGGGTGTCTTTGTGTCGTTGGGCTTTTATTTGTGTGTGTGTGTGTGTGTGTGCATATGGGAAAGGATGTGAAGACGTTTCTGTGTTTTTTTATTTGTGCTAAAATAGCCCATCTCTGACACAGGACCCTCCATTCCATCGTGTGTCATCCACGCTCTGGTGTTTTGAAAGACCATATTTTTAGAATCATGTGCGTGTGTGTGAAAGAGAGAGAGAATGTGTGTCCATTAAGCCTTCTCTCTTCTCTGCTCTCTGGCACTGTGTCTAAAGGCCAAATCATTACCATTTCTTTGCTATATTGTTGCCTGAGTATTTACTCTACATGTTAACATACAATCATGACAAATTGCTTCGGTTACTTCAGTCGTGTGTGTGTGAATGTTTGAGTTTGTGACATATGTCTTTCTGAGTGTTAATTACTCTACTTTGGTGAATTTTGAATCCCTTAGATATTTTAATCATATTTTATATATAGTAAAACAGAGTAGAATGTAGTATTTTTGAGTTTTATAGCTAGGCAGTAACAGTAAATACTCACATGCTACAGGAAATGAATGTGGTGTCAAATATATCATTCTGAGAATGATTCCGCTCATATGGAGCTTGGTAACAAAAAGAGCAGGAGACAGCGAACGTGAGAATTAGAAAATTGAAAGGAGTGTGTGAGTGGTTATATTAAAGGTGGAGACAGTTACAAAATAAAGACAGAACAAGGCAATTAAATAAATTCAGTCCTAACTGTGATTCTATTGCAAGGTAGTTATAGTGTTAACCAGTACTCTTGCTTTTCTAGTCAGATTTTTAAATAAAAAATATAATCAAGTGAACAAAGAAATTGTTTCTAATAAAACAGTCCAAAAGTAGAACATGAAGTAAGAAGAAAAGTGAAGACAAAGCCTTATTCACAAGAACAAAAGCAGAGCCAACCTGGCCTTACACCTGTTCCCTATTTCACCCGTTCACCTGCCCTTAGCCTCCTGGGAGAAGAAACCTGAGTCATGTGTTTTAGTGAGTGTGTGTGTACTTGTGTGTTTCATAGTTTATTTGGACAAAGCAACAGCCCTTTTCCGTGTGCATTTACATTTCTTCTGTGATGTTGGTTACTACATCAGAGCTTCACATTCTGCACATTGAAGTGCTCCACAGGGTGTGCTGATGAACAGAAGCCCACCACACTGCTAGAGCTATGGGTAAATTTAGCTCCATTTCCCACCATTATTGCCAGACTTCACACACACTCACACTTACAGTCACACATGCCTGTTTCTTCTATCAACAGGAAGCTTTCTCTGCAAATGAACACACCCACGCCCCTCTCCAGTCCTGTCAAACCTTTCAGAACGTCATCTTAGACACTGTATATATGCTCTTGTTGTACTTACATTGTGTTTTAGTCACATGAATGCATTGTGTGTGAAATTCAATCAAAGCTATAGCAAATTTCTTTTCACAAACCAAATGCATTCGCTCCCTATTTTACAATGTCATTTTCTACAAATTACATTTCAAACTTTCTTTTTGATTTGCGGTCCCTCCATCCTGAGTCTTGTTGTAAATGGGTGATTTGGAAGATCATACT
Organism: Distichodus sexfasciatus; assembly: GCA_032718565.1. NCBI lineage: Eukaryota > Metazoa > Chordata > Actinopteri > Characiformes > Distichodontidae > Distichodus > Distichodus sexfasciatus. Next base: position 58,748 of record JAVGVS010000080.1, read on the forward strand.
TAAAAAACATTTTAATTTTCTCTTTAGATCTTCATTAAATGTTCTCATTGTTAATTCCATATAGATGTCAAATGGCGAAAAATTCAAATATCTACAATCTTTAAGGAACAGAGTCGGAAGAACAAAAAGTCATGTCAGATGAACTTCATGAAAGTCATGTTAGAGATACAATTTAGTACTTAACATGTCACTTCTAAGGAACATTTTTGTGTTTTTCAGAGAACATTTAACAGATTTGTACACAAGAAAACATAAATACCCCTTTATGACACATGTTTACTTCGAAATTCTTTATATCTTTTAAAATATTTTCTAAAAATTGGTATCAGTGCTTTTCACTGCTTGTTCTTGCACTGACTGCATCTCTGTTTAGTGCTACAGAATGTTATATTTTGTTCAAAACATTTGCATAATGTTTTATAAGTAAATAGAATAGAACTTCTTTGAATTAGTCATTAGTCATTAGTCATTACTTTTAAATATACAAAGGGCTTGTGTTGTAAATCCATACCATCTTTTCTGAACGCTTGTGCCTGAGTTTGTCACCTGTGTTGTAAATGTCTTTATGATTCAGAGCTAATCACATTGAATCTCAAACTTTCTGAAGTAGACTAGTGCTATCAGCATGACTCACTAGTAACCTCACCAAGCCCTTGGAGTTATTCACAAGCACACAAAGTGGGTGAAGCTAAGCTTTGACTAACTGCAAACTGCTAAGAGCTTAGATGACGTGGCCATGAACTTACACGGCAGCTCTTCACTCTGTGTACATGCCTCACATTAATCTGTGATTCTGACTGCTGTAATCTGCAATGAAAGTCAGTCATGACTACTTCTCTGCTGCCTGAGACTCATAAAGAATCTCAGGCTCAGATTTTATAGACTCTCAATAAATGTTCTGTAAAGTTATGTCTGATGCCCCTGGTTGCAGACTCAGCAAATGTCATCAAATCAGTGATGGGGAAGACACGTGTGTGTATCAGTCCAAATTCCAGATCCTCTGCTTCAGTGAGCTCTCATTATTTCACATCAGTTATGATCTCTCTCTCCCTCTTTGTCTGCTGGATTTAATGGATCAGGGAGTTATAACACCCAACTGCATTTTTGGTGCTCTGAAGGACCTTGACTACATTATAGTGCCGTATTTTGTTTTTATTGGCTAGAGATTAAACAAAATGACCGTTTCATAATTGTGGCAAGTAACCTAGGGTCAAATAGATCCAATTTCATTCAACTCCAGCTATTCCAATCTCTCCTTCACTCAAATCTGACAAAACACATCATTCTTTTCTTCATCTTAGTGTTCATTATTAATGAATTAGTTAAGGATAAAAAACAAGCAGACAGGTTTCATTGTAGCTGTCACCATAGGCATAGTTGTTCAGCAACCTTTATCTGTTAATTTGGCAGAAAAAATACAGATGAGATGATTATTAGAGATATGACTAATATAGATATTAATTATTATTTTCTAAAGATTGCAACCATTACCCTATTTGCTTTAAAAAGTCAGCAAAGATGGGCAATAGTGTCTCCCTCTAAATGTATTTTCTGTAAAAACAACAGAACAGTGTATAATTTCTGCATTCCTTTCATTTGCATTGTTGCAAGGTATTCACTATAGTGATCTGATCCCTTGTATCATCAATTGCTTTGTTAGTGTTTTTTGTCATAGTCAATCTGTAGTGTCTCTAGCAATCGCATTTTCTCTTGGCAGTGCTAAATGCCAGTTCCTGGGCGTGTCTCTGCCCTTCTTTGGTCTCTTAAGCTGCTGTGTCACAGGGATCCCAGAGCTCCTCAATTTAGATTAAGCCCTGCTCCTAAACCTCTGACGAACTATGGGGACAGTGAACATAGCACAGCTTGCCTTAGCAGTCTTATTAGAGTGCAGACCCTCAGTGTTTACGTCAGCTGCTGGAACAAGCTGCCCCATAGGAGGAGCGCTCAGTTTGAGCCATTCTTGTTGCCTTATGGATATTTAATGCTTAGCTGCGACGTTTCTGCTCTGAGCACAGCGTTGCATTGTCACAGTATAAATATGGCATCCCTTGGAAACTGAAACTCTCAGCAGTTAAAGCCCTTCTTTTAGAAAATGTGTCTGAAGGAAAGAAAGAAATTATACATAGTGTAGCAAAGAATAAGAAAACAGGGAATGCTGTCCTTCTAAACAGTTACAGTTTAGCCTTAATTATGGTTTGACAGTTATTTAAGGTTCTTATGTTCATTTGGGCTAACAGTTGAATCATGCTGAAAGGATCTCGTACTGGACAGGCTATAAACAGCTGCTTGTTTATTGTTCACTCCATTGTGTTTGCTAACAGCTTTAATTGGCCTCAAACACAGGCATTTAGCTCATTCTGCAGTAAGATCTCTACAGAATCAGGCAAAGCTGATCTGGAATGCTTAAATGCACAGAGATACAAGTAACTCTGTGTGTTCTTTATGTCATTTTTATTAAAGGTTTTCTGATAGAAAATGTAATATAAACAGTTAAAGTAAACACAATCATCTATGAAGGCCTGTAGAACATCCATTGTTTCATAATTATAGTTAAATTTTATTTAATTACTATAAATCATTTTAAAATCATTTGACGAATTGGTTGTTGTTGTAACTGTTTTGTAGATTAGCTGTATCTATGTTATATTAATGTTTGACTTACAACGTATTGTCTTACAGAAAGAATGGCTGTGCCTGAACTGCCAGACCCAAAGGGCCCTCTCTGGACAGCTTGGGGATATGCCACCTCCTCCTTCACCTTCAAAGCTGCCAGCTAAATCCCAACCCACCCCTCCCTCTTCCCCTGCTCGAATAGTATCTTCCACTCCTTCATCCCCTGCTCCCACTGCCACTGCTGCCCCTGCCAAAGGACTCACGAGGACACCCAGTATAACTCAGGCTCCAGCTGACAAGTCTGCACTTGACTCAGCCACAGATGATGATAAACCAGTAATAGGCCCAGCTGCCATGAAAAAAGAAAAGTCACAGGCAGATCTGGAGAGTACACAGGTAGTACCACAACCAAATGGGGGGCAAACGCTTGCATGCGAAAACATGGCAACCATATCTGCTCCACCTGAGCAAACAGCCAGAGCTTCTGCCCCTCCCCCTGATACTGTCCTGGGGGATATGGCAGATGTTAAAGAGGCGGAAATAGCAGAGCAAACTAACCCTTCTGCTGTAGAGCAAAAGGCAGAACAAAACGGGCCAGCAAAGAATCAAGCAGTAGATGCTGACTTGACTGGTGATATTTTCATTACTGAAAAAATGTCAGAAAACATAGAAGTGGCAAATACATATGAATGTGCTGATGAGAATTCCACTGGTAAGGCAGAGATTAATGCATGTGAGTTACATGTCATGGAATCATTAAACACAGACAATAAGCCAACCACAGATGCGACATGTGCAGAGAATAATACTAGCTACCTTCCTATAAACAAACCAGAAACAGATCAGCAAGTAACCAGCAAGGAAGTTCTTTTACCTAAAACAGTCCCAGTGAAGGAAACATCTAATGAGCCAGCATCATCAGATCATATACAGGCTAGTAAATGTGATGGTGAAGGTGTTTCTCTGCTAGATGAAGCTACTATAATTGAGGTAGAGAAAAAAGAAACATTTCGAGACACTGGAGTTGCTGAAATATCAGTTGAACCGGAAAAAATAACAATTCTAGATCAAGGAAATAGCACCACAGGGAGTGTTACAAATGAGTCCACAATTAATAAAGGATCTGAGGTAATATTAGAGACAGAAACCTTACTAACCCACACCTCTGAATGTCCAGACAGTGGACATGGAAGAAATTTAGGTGATGAACATCAGCCTAAGATGACTGGAAAAAGTACTTCCTCTCAGAATCCTTCAGCAGATTCAGGCACAGGTGAAGTAAGAAACAATATAAATGTAATTGAGATTGAAAACACAAGTTTAGGACAAGAGGAAGAAAAACCATCTGCAGAAAAATTTAATGTGGAGCAAGAAACAATGCCACAAACTAGACATATAACTGCAGGCTCACAAGAATGTCAGGTGACACTTTCTAAAGTTTTAGAAGATGCTACTTCTGCCTCCATAGTCTCTGAGAAAGTGACAGGATATAAACCGAAAATTCAGAATAACATTTCAGACCCCAACCTAACTGAAACGACCAGGAGAACAAACCAAAATATAGAGGAGATCGAAATAAATAAAGAGACAGAAGGTTCAAGTCCCATGGTTGAGAAAAAGGAGACTGAATCCTGTCCTGAAACTCATACAGTTGAGGGCTTTAACCTTATAGCAGAAGTTATATGTGATATTGTTGGTGATTGTGGTGCTAATAAAGAGCAAGACAATAAACAACTTGAAAATGGATCAGATAGTGACAGAAAAGAAAATGCAAGTCTTGGTGAAAGAGAAACAGACGATTGGCTAGAAAAGGAACAGATAAATGAAACACCTCCAGAAAAATGTCCAGTAGGTAACAAAGTTGAGGTTATTGAAAAAGTTGAGAAAGATACACATATAGAAACAGAACAGAGATCAAAAACAATAAATACACCTCCAACTGACCCTTATCACAAAAATGTTGAACCTGTCCATGAACCCATATTTACTGAGCCAGAGAAAATAGCCCATGATAAAGACACTAAAGAGAATACTGCATCACTTTTAGAGGAAGCTCATTTAACTTCTGAAGAAACTGCTGGTCAAGCAGAGCAAATCCTGCCAGAGAATGTTCAGTCAGTGCTGGGGCTATCAAAAGAGAGTGCTCCAGAAACAGATAGTTCAGAGAGCAAGCAAAACTCAGAGAAAGTGGGGGATACAAATGAAGATAAATTGATATTAGTACATGGTGATATAAAGCAGAATGACAAGAAATTAGAAGATTTGTGTGATGTGCCAGTTCCATATGTTGGAACAATAGAGGACGATAAACTTGTAAAGGAGTCTATGATTGCAGATTCTTTTATAGAAATAAACCAGTTAAGCCAAAAAACAGAGCAGGAGCCTTTGTCCTCTTTAGTTAGGGATTCAAAATATGTGGGAAGGGCTTCAGGGGAAAAATCAGTTGAGTTAAACCCTGACAGTGTGAATTCTGGGAATGAGTGTGTAGTTGAGAAGGATGACTCACTATCTGCAGTAAAAGCTCAAAATGTTCCTGAGAACGCAGGAAACTCAGTGTCTGAAAACAGAGAAATAATACAAACTCCAGATACAGCCTCAAAAATAACACCAGAGGAGTCTGTCACAACAGCTGTTTCAATAGAGCTGAGAGTTGAAGAATTACCTTTCTCTACCCTTGGTGGAGATGACATAAAATCAGAAACAAAGATCATTACAAATGGGGCGTCAGTACAAGTAGCTCAAAAGTTAGATATTTGCACTTCAGTTTCCAATAATGAAAATAAAAGAGTTAGTGATAAACAGGAGGTAAATCATGACCCTGAACCACATAAAACTTCCCCTTGTAGCATAACCAATGTTGAAAGTGTGTGCTGTACCTTACCTACTGTAGTACAATATGCTCCTCCACTCCCTGTAGTTAGCCAACAAGAAAAAAACAAATCTGCCATGGAAGTTCAATCTCAAGAAACTCAACAGAAAATGGAAGATGGGCCAAAGACATTGATAAAGCCTAAAGAAGGTGTTGAGTTGGGAGAGGTAACTGTATGTATAGCTTATGGTAGATGTAGAGCCAGACTTAGATAGTTCTCTTATAGACACTTTTAAATTGTTTTTACATCTCTACTTTTATATGAATGTGTATAATTTATTACATGTTCTATAGTGATGTATTGCATGTATTTAAATAACAAATGTTTTGGTCTCTTGTAGGAAAAAGAAGAAAATGCTTTGCCTGTAAAAGACAAGGAGGTCATGAAGGAGCCTAGTGACAAGGATAGAATTAGTCAAGAATTCAGTCCAACAAGCCCTTCAGATTTTGCAAAGTTAGAGAGTACTGTGCTTCCAATACTTGAATCTCAGACAACACCCTCTCGAGATGAAACGCAAAGTGAGACAAAGAAGACCAAGCGCCGGTTGGAGGTTCTCCCGATTTCTCCTGATCTCAGCTCAGAGGAAGAAAGACTCGGAGAGGCTAAAGAAGAAAAGCATGATTCTGATAGTCATAAAAAAGAAAGAAAAAAGCTGCTCGTCCCCACGGACATTCAAGAATTTTTGGAGGAGAGTAGTGAGGGAGAGTTTTCACCTGTCACAGAGGGAAAGAACCTTGCTGCAGAAAGGGATTTAGGAGGAGAAAGTCCATGTTCTGCAGATGAAGAGGACTTTATTCGCAAGCAGATTATGGAGATGAGCGCTGATGAGGATGCGTCTCCATCTGATGAGGATAACCTTATTAGGCGAAAAATCAGAGATCAGGAAAAGAAAAAAACTGAGCCAGGAGGGAAGAAAGAGGACATCAAGGTGAAGAGTGAGTCAGGCAAGGCAAGGCGCCTTCTCAAAAAGACCAGTATCAGCCCAGAGGATGAACTGGACCGCAAAAGTATAATTTCTGTGACCAAAATTGAGGAACTTGGTAAAGAGAAACAACCTTCTGCAGACAATGGGTCAGGCATCCGCCAATTCAAAACAATTGAACTCAACAGTGTGGCCACTGTTCGTCAAACCTCTGATGAAGGTGAACCAGAGAGCCTAACAGACTCCCCTGATGACAGATCCAGAGGTGAAGGTTCCTCAAGTTTACATGCTTCTAGTTTTACTCCAGGGACATCACCAACTTCGCTGTCCTCTCTTGATGAAGACAGTGATAGCAGCAGTCCAAGTCATATTAAATCCAGCGGTGAAGGAAAACAGCATAGAAAAGCCAAACACAGACAGCCAGGCCAGATGTTGCCTACAATTGAAGATTCATCAGAAGAAGAAGAGTTGCGTGAGGAAGAAGAACTCTTGAAAGAACAGGAGAAGCAAAAAAGCTCTGGAAAGAAATCAAAGAAAGATAAAGAGGAAATCCGTGCTCAGAGAAGAAGAGAAAGACCAAAAACACCACCAAGCAACCTCTCTCCTATAGAAGATGCTTCTCCAACAGAGGAGCTGCGTCAAGAAGCAGAAATGGAGGAAATCCGAAGGTCTTCCTGCTCTGATTTCTCCCCAAGCGTAGAATCAGAACCAGAAGGGTTTGAAATTCTTCCAGAGAAGATTGCAGCTGTACAAAAGGTGTATCAGCTGCCAACATCAGTTTCCCTTTATTCTCCAACAGATGAGCAGCTTGCTGATAATCAGTTGAAAGAAACCAAGGAGAAACGACCTTTAAAAACTGCAGAAGAAGCCTATGAGGAGATAATGCTAAAAGCAAAATCTCCAACTACAGAGAGAGAGGAACTGTCTCTGGGTAAAGAATCATTTTATGGTGGTATGCTAATTGAAGATTATGCTTATGAATCTTTGGTTGATGAGACATATGTGGAGCATGAACCAAACAAAATTCCTATACCTGACAAGTCGAGAAAACTGAGGTCTCCTGATGAAGTGTATGAAGCCATGATGCAGAAAAAGAAAGAAATGTTGCTTAAAGAACAGATGACAGAGGAGCATACAATGAAAGAAATTCCGAAGACAGAAGTTGTGCTTCCACCAGATGACACAAGAAAGGACTCTGTTTCTACAGTACTTTCTGGCCACTCAGGTAAGGATGGGAAACCACTGTTAGAAGCTGAGGAAGCATATGAGGAGCTTATGAAGAAACAGAGAGCTGTACTAACACCAGGCACCAGTCCAACACAGTCGACTCCTGAGGTTAATGACACAGTGGAGACATCAGCAGTAGCGTCTGGTGAAAAAACAGAGAATGTTTCTCCAAGAAGAATTCTCCCTATACCTGACCTGAGGGTGACTCAGTGTTCTTCAGGTGAAGAAGAATCTGGAGAAGAGAGCATTGGAGATGAAAAATTTTCAGAGTCTGTATCAACATCAAGTCATGCTGCAGAGGTGGAGCCGGCATCATTCCCTGTAGGGGCACTTCAGAAGCAACCAACTGCCCCGACAGCTTCAGAGATTATTGCAGATTCTACTTCAAAGGAAGAAGTAACACCACAGACTGCCATAGCTGAAACAGTACAAATTGACCAACCTGGTGTTGTTGACTTGTCAAAATCATCACCATCTACTCAAGTAGATGCTCCTTTTGCCAGTGTAGTCTCTAGACCTTCTGCCCAAGTTGTTTCACCTCTACCCACTGTGCCACAATACACCCCAACAGCACCTAGTGTAATTTTAACTGCTCCTCCTGTGCCTCCCAAGCCAGTTGTTCTTCGAAGGGGCATGTCTCAGGAAAAAGGAGATATTCCAGTTCCACCTCCCCTACCACCTCCTACGCTACCCAAGCCCGCTCTGTATCCCAAAAAGATTCCACCTCAGGTTCCCCAAAGAACAGTTCAAGTTGGTATTCCGACTATGCCAGCTGCAGGCCCTATTGCACAGACAAGACATCCTATGACCCCAACATACAAGCCGCATGTCCCGCCTCCTGTCCCTCCAAAGCCGTCTTCAATTCCTGCTGGGCTCACATTTAGTCACAGACCAGGAGAGACAGTCAAGCCACCCATAGCTCCAAAACCTATGTCAAGCGCACAACTACCTTCCATGGTTACACCAGCAAGACCAAACATTCTCCCTACAAGCACAGCAGATGGCGTTTTAAATCTGAGTCCTTCAGCTGAGAATAAGCCAGGAATTACATCACCAACTAAATCACCTACATCCCCCCGTTTTAAGTCTTTACATGACACTTATGTGGTTATTACTTTGCCTTCCCAGCCCAGTTCACCCACAGATGGTGTAACCACCCAAGCCCCATTGAGTGCCAGTCCAATATCACCTAACAAACAGTCTCCTTCACAGATCCAAACTCAACCACATCCACAGGTGCAGACACCACCACAGCCACAAACAACTAGGGTACCATTAGCTTTCACACGAATTACAGAATCCATAGAAAGCCAAGAAATATGTGGTCCAGAACAGGTTGTTTCTAGCATGAGTCATGTTTATGAGACAATTTCAGCTTCACAACCTTCAAGTGTCATTCCAAATGTTGGTGTCCATGTTGTTACTACTGAAGTCCAAAGAACAACAGTGTCAGTTCTGCATGAAAGAACACCACCTACACCTTCCCCTCCTAGAGCTACTGGTCTACCTGTTGTTGCTGAAATTGTAAAATTACAGTCAGCTCAGAATGGACATACATATCATGCAGGAGAGGTAGTTGATCTACGTACTCCAAAAATAGATGCAGAAACTGTTATGAAAGGTATGGACCTCTCATCATCAGAGTCACGTCGGCAGTCCCTCCTTTCGGATGGTAGTGGCCGACAGCAAAGTGCTGTTCAGTCATCTGTGATAAACCTGAGTACAGACACTTCTTCAGTGTCTGTTGTAAGTGACAGCATTACCATTCTAACTTGCGCAGCTACTATAGCATATAGCAGCAGTGATCTTTCACAGACCACCTCAATGCCCCTCCAGCTTACTACAGCTAAATCATTTGAACCAGTTTCACAAATTATTTATCGTCCTATTGATTCTCAACTGGAAAAACCTATAAATCTCTCAACAAGTGTGGGTAAAACTCATGCTGCTCCTGTAACAATAGCTCCTTCTGTTGCAAATAATGGAATTAGCACAAGTATTCCGCCTCATCTTGAAGCTTGTGTATCTGGTGCAGTTGATCTGACAACTATGAAGCCTATGCAGACAGTGGTTTCTGTAGATGGGTCAACTTCAGAAGTGGTTACAGCAGTCATCACAGAGGATGATGGTAAACCCGTAGACCTAACTGCAGGAAGACGGACAGTCTGTTGTGATGTTGTCTACAAGCTCCCATTTGCAAGTAGCTGTACAGCTCAGCAGCCTTCAACTCCTTTGCCAGAGGATCGTTTTGGCTACAGGGATGACCACTACCAGTACGATCGCTCCCCATTTGGCATGAGAGGACTTGGTGGAATCAAGCCCTCAATGTCTGACACAAATTTGGCTGAGGCTGGTCTCTTCTTGTACAAGAGTAAGAATAGTTATGATTACAATGGAGCAATGGAAGGTGCTGTAGACCTGACCTCTGGAAAGATGTCTGTGGCAGGTCAGTGTGAACTTGCAGATCTTTCTTATAGGTGTCATTTTGAGTTACCTTTACTCATACCCAGCTGAGATAATTGTTTTGCTTTCCAACCTTTTGGTGAACTTTATGGTGTGCAATTTTGAGTTTTCTTTTTTGGACTTTGCATGAGTGTATTTTCCTTATTTGGTCATTTTTGCATGGAGGTGCATTTCTGCATGCCCACACAGTATAATTTGACCTTTGCATTTCTCATAATCTGGCAAGGTTTTTTTTTCCTATGCATTGTTTGGACAGAGGATGTTTTTATGAACTTACAACATTAACTTTTAACAGGTCAAGCTGTGGACTACTCAAGCAAAGCCACAGGAGCATATACTGGAGTTACAATCCCACAGTACTCGCAGGCCAGAATAACATCTACTGTTGGAACTCACTTTGGAGTATCTAGTGTCCTAAGATCCTCAAACGGTGTAGTTTACTCCTCTGTAGCAGCACCGGTTCCTTCTACTTATGCTATAACTACGCAGCCTGGATCTATCTTCAGTACAACATATAACACACTGTCAGGCATGCATACTAGTGACACAATGCCTTCACTGTCAAATCTACAGAGCCAACCAATCACAAGATCACACAGTTTCCTCTCTACCATTGCTGTGACTTCAGCAGAGCAGCAAGACAACATGCCTCTGAATCTAGAGATAGGTGTCTCTAAAGAACTTTTTTCAATAGCTCTTTCTGAAGCAACTCCTACTGCAACCACAGCAGCAGCCCTGGACTACACAGATGCCTCACTGGAGGCCATTGCTGCTTCATTAGAGGCCCTGTCCTCTCCTATGGTTCCAGGAGATGAACAGTATCAGATGGAGCGTGAGCTTTTGGAGCTAGAGAAGATAAAACAGCAGCGTCTTGCTGAAGAACTAGAATGGGAAAGGCAGGAGATCCAGCGCTTTCGAGAGCAAGAACAGATTATAGTACAGAAAGAGCTAGAAGAGCTACAGGCTATGAAACAGCAGATTCTATGCCAACAAGAGGAAGAGAGGAAAGCTCACCTCATGATGCAAAAAGAGACATATGCTCAGCAACAGGAGCAGCTAGAGCAGATTCAGAGGCTCCAAGAGCAACTTAGGCTGCAGTTAGAAGAGCAGAAATATAGACAAATGTTTCCAGGTGAGGTACATGAGCATGGTGTTATTGTGGGAACAGACAAAAAAATGGACAGTGGTTGTCAAACTGATGAAGAAGACAATACAGACAAGACCTATGCTGCAGGAAGGAAAAAGAAGACTGCCAAGAAGATTGTAGATAGTTGTGTACAGACAGATGATGAAGACCAGGACGAGTGGGAGGTTCCTGCCAGAGGCAGACATAGTAGGCCTCAAGGTTGTAAATATAGCTCTGGTGAGAGAGGTGGAGTTTCAGTACAGGCTCTTACAGAAATCTCTGTACAGACAGACTCCTCAGGAACACTTAGAGGACACACTGTGCAGACAGACACTAGGGTTGATTATCCTGACTCTGACCAAAATGCCTCCTTGAAGAGACGACCTACCCCATTAGAAATAAGCCAGTCACCTCATCTAAAAGCAGACACTCACACTTCCACTCTTCAGGTCACTTCGGCTCCTCCCAAATCCCCTAAAGTCCTCTACTCACCAATATCCCCTTGTATGTCCCCTAGTAAATCCCTTGAGTTTGTGTCCTACGAGAAATCTCTTGGAGACACCAGCCCCCAGAAAATACGTGGTGCAGACCCATCCAAAGTCACTCCCTCTAGTCCCAGAGGACCCAAAGTCATTCAAAGGTCAATGTCTGACCCTAAACCCATGAGTCCTACTGCAGAGGAAAGAGCAGCAGCTAATTTCCAGTATTCTGAAGGTTTCTCTGTGAGTATGCATTTTTAATATTTTTTCTGCATGTTTCAATATATTTTTTTTTATTTTCAATACTACAGTATATGATACCATGTTACAGTTTTGCTTACCATGCTTAAATGGATAATAATTAATATATGAAACAGCTAATGACAATTTAAAAGTTTTAATTGTAGTATAACAAAACATTCATAGATTAGTCTTGCACTACTACACTGTAATTGTTTTGCAGTAATTCTAATTTCTTATTACTATTTCATTTTATATAAAACTGACTTGTCTATTTACAAGATTTTGACAAAAAAGATGTGCTAGAAGTACATTAAATATCCACTTTTATGATTTTTAAATAATATGTGCAATCATTTTTCACAAAGATAAAGTTACAACATTAGAACATTATAATTGTGTTGTATTTTTCCATGGTAGGGTAAAGGATCTCCAAGTAGTACTCCCTCTGGTACACAAAAGAAAGTGAAGAGAACCCTCCCTAACCCACCCTCAGAAGAGGAAGCTGCCAGTGCAGGCCAAGCAGCATATAGCACAGCATCTGCCCGTCGGCGTCTCTGCCGAAGCTCCAACATGGCAAGGGCAAAAATCTTGCAGGACATTGATCGCGAACTGGACTTGGTAGAGCGAGAGTCCTCCAAACTTCGCAAAAAACAGGCAGAATTGGATGAGGAAGAAAAAGAGATTGATGCCAAATTGCGTTACCTGGAGATGGGCATCAACAGACGTAAAGATGCCTTACTCAAAGAAAGAGAAAAGAGGGAGAGGGCGTATCTGCAAAGCGTTGCTGAAGATCGTGATTACATGTCAGACAGTGAGGTAAGCAACATCCGTGAAACAAGAAGAAGTGGAGGTGGAGATGAGGTTGGTGGGCATGGACTTGAAAGACCACGCACTGCTCCACAGTCAGAATTAGATGAGTTTGTGCCTCCACAGACCAAACATGAGTATGGAAAGTACACTCAGTATCAGTACCCACAGTATGAGCAGTCTCTGTACCAGGCTCAACAACCCTTCCAATCCCAATCTATCTACTCATCTGTGCCCTCCTTAACAGCATCACAACAACAGAGCTACCACCAAATGTTGCTGCTACAGCAGAAGGCCAGACAACAAGCTGCCCTGCTGTCTGAACTGGATGGCACTAAAGTGTCCACCAACTATGATACCTCATCTTATCTGGGAGGAAAATATGGCAATCATCTTGATCTGCATGGCTTGGAAGACAGAGGAGGCAGCATTGCAGAAAGTCCAGTGTCCAATGTGTCAGCAGACTCTTTTTATGCTGATTTGGATCAACATCACCAAACACCCAGAAGTTACCTACTCTTGGAGGATGCAGCAGAGCTTGCCAAGAGTACAGCTGGTCTCTCAACCACTAGTTATGGCATTGCCGAGAGGGAACTGGCCAAAGCAGAGCGCCTGCTGAGACGGACAGCAGCAGATGTGGGGACAGATTTCCTTGGAAGCTCCTCAAGGCTCCATTCCTATGGGAAGACCCAGGATGATGAGGATCCAATGGAAGAACCCTATGAGCTAAAGCTCCTAAAACAGCAACTGAAGCAAGAGTTTAGGAGGAGCACCGGGAGTGAAAGTCTAGAGCAGTTGGCTGGTCTCTCGCATCATTATGCTCCAAGTACAGGTGTAACTGGAGGAGGTTATAGGCCTTTTCCCAAGACAGAAAAGTATAGCATAAGCAGGTTAACCCTGGAGAAACAGGCAGCAAAGCAACTTCCAACATCTGTTCTCTACCAGAAACATAAAAACACCAGCAACATTGGAAAATACACCTCCATGCAGGATAGCAGGGGTTTAGACACAGACTATAGCAGCTACTTGGGATCCAGTGGGGCTTCACCTAGGTCAAGCAGATTGCTACAGGACGAGATAACATTTGGACTTCGCAAGAACATTGCAGAACAACAGAAGTACCTGGGTTCAACGCTAGGTGCCAATCTGGCCGGTTCTCTTAATATAGGGCAGAGTCTTAACCTGAGCCCAGGTATGAGATCCTCCCTCGGAGAGGACTCTGCATATCCCAGTGGCAGTCGATCACGGCCATCATCCAGACCTTCTTCAGTCTATGGCTTAGATCTGTCAATTAAAAGGGATACCTCCAGCTCTTCTTTGAGACTCAAAGCAGAAGGTGACCCTTCTGCAGAGACCTCAGCCTATCAGACACCATCAGGAAGGACAAAACCTACCAGCCTGCCTATTGGTCAAAGTGGGCGTGGACGAATCCCTATTGTGGCACAAAACTCAGAGGAAGAGAGCCCGCTGAGTCCGGTGGGTCAGCCGATGGGTATGGCACGGGCATCTGCAGGTCCGCTCCCGCCTATATCTGCCGACTCCCGTGACCAGTTTGGGTCATGCCTCTCCCTCCAGGACCCCCAACAGCAACACCTCAGGGAAGACCCTACCAGAGGGCGCAGCTATGCTCTCATGGATGACTTGCAGGGTACAATGTCTGACAGTGAAGGTAATTTTTGTTTCTTTTTATTGGATATAAATTATTGCCATTTATTTGTTCCTTTTCTTTGGCTGTCATCGTTCTGTTCTCTTTCTGAGTTTTATTTATTTGTTTGTCTAAACGCTTTTATTAGTTCCTCAGTGTTTGTGCAGGGTGTACTTTGTGCTAAAATAAAGGACTGTGAATGCATGTCTCATCTTGTCAGAATGGCAGTCAGTATTCTTCCTGTGTGGTAAAATAATTTTATATCTTTGGTTACAAATATCATTGCTTTGACTATTTATTATTTTCTGCTGGCTGTCTTTTTCTTTATTTCCTCATATATTGCATGCTTATGCTATCTGTTATTTAAAAAGGCATAATGTATATGACTCTGAAGGGACTAATATTTTTCCAGATTATTATTTTCCAGATTATTATTTTCTCTTTTTTAGTTTGGCTAGCTACATAAACATATTTTCATATTTTTTGTAGATTTATATTAGACTAAAACAACTGAATAATTATGTATAACAAAGTGCCTATAGGCTGGCTTTTTAGTATATAATATCAGTATATGAGTTCTCAGCATGAATTATCAATATAAGTAATAAATGAGAAAGAATGTCTAGAAATGTCTTTAAAGATTTAACTGTGCTGTTCTGTGTGCTGCACTGGATAAACAGCACTCTAATATGACATGCAGTTGTCCGTTATATTTTCATACTCTTGTATACAGTTAATACAATTTTGAGGCTATAGTCTATTAATATTAATACTTGCATATATTTGTCTTTGACTTTATTAAATTAAGAAACAGTTCTCTTTCAGTGAAATTTGATACACTTCTTACATTTAACTAGCTTGTATAATATAGTTGTCAGTTCATATATTGCATGCACTATTTGTGTTCTTGTAAGTGTTCTTAATAAACTAATAATTTGCATGAATATATGTTTTGTTTGTCTCTATTTTATGTTTCTTCTTTTCTATTATTTGCATGCTATTCAACTTTTGCATGTTTGTTAAAATAAAACTGTCTCTAGAGAAGGAAAGATTCAGCTTCCCTTTACTCTATGGCCAGGATGTGTGCTGAGTGTAAAAACAAGCATTTCACCAGAACATATGGATATAATAGACATTTAATTAATATTATTGCACTGTACATGATACACACAATATAATCCTTTTAACTTGTTCAAACCCAAAATTAGTACTCCGTTTGGACACATTCTTCACATTTCCTTTACATGAATGTTTATCGTCCCAACACATGTACCATATGATGAACACATCATATGTGCCATATGGAAGTAAATGCATTTGCCTTGGTTACAGCACTAAGTGAATCCCTGGTGGTTTTGAACAGAGACGATCCAGGACACACACATGAGAATGCCACCGACGGTAGAGTATTACCACCTTAGCTTCCAGATCCTACCCCTTCCTATAACATCCACCAACCTCCCCCTCCCCCAACATATACCACTTACCCTCCCTGTAACACCCAGCACCCGTCACCCACTGGCTCACTACACCATTACTACCCACATACTAATCACCCATAGCATCATATTCAGCTGTTTGCAGGTTCATATCTGTAAAAATAATATGGCAATTTGACAAATAAACAACGTTGCAGTTGCTAGTGTCTCAACATTTTACATTTAATATGACTCTCACAAAAGCCACATTAAAAAAATCCACACCGTTATAATTTTATTGATTCAGATTCTACTTTTCATATTTCAATAGCCAAGTGGATTTAATGGATTTAAATTAAATCTAGGTCTAAGTCTAGTAAGTGCATCAATATCATTTTTTACATTTAAACATACTTAGTACATCCATAACAAATAATCAAAATCAAAGATTATTACTAGTTTTACAAGTCATAAGTGGATTATAAAATACAGTGGTTTGCAATATATCTCTCCACCTTCTCAAAATAAAACCTAGTACCTTCTTACTTCTAATTCTCATCCATCGCATAAAAAGGTCATAAAGCACTTCTATGCAAGATGTCAAGACTACGTCAAGAAAAGTTCTGTGGTTGGGAGTATCTTATTTTGAAATTCTGCATGCTATATTATCTCCCCATCCTTAAACTTCCCTTACTCGTGCATGCTAGATTTAACAATGCTTTGCACTTTGAGCTGGGGACTTTACACCGTGCTTGTCTCCAGTGTTTAAGACTGATCCATATGCCTAGAGGGAATGGGTAGGGGTCGTTTTAATAGACTTGTGAGCGAGTTTGTAAAAGGACTGATTGTGATCTAATTTTTCTGAAGCCTACCACCTGCGTCGGGAAGAAACTGACTGGTTTGACAAGCCACGTGACGAGTCACAGGGTCTAGATAGGAGACAGGTGAAGAATGCAAACAACACCCTGCATGCATGCAATGAGTACAAATTTACAATACAAGGCAACACACTATGGATTCATTTTTGATGCTATTAAATATTAGGGCAGTCACAGTATTTTTATGAGATATTAATCTGTGAATGTGTTTGTTTGATGCGGACTAGATGAGATCCCAGCACTACCCATTTCCTCACACGAGAGTAAAACTGCAGAGAGATTCTAAGGACCGCAGTGTATCAGGTACATCACTCTCATCAGTACACAATGGCCAAATATTCTATACATGTTCTATGACATGACCTAGCAAGCCAGAATGTAGATGTTGGAAAATAAGGTCTTCTCCTGTACAACTAACTACAAACCAAGAGGCATCAAGAACTGAAATGAAATTGAACATGGTTTACCAAGACAGTAATTTTTTAGAAGATTCCTTAGAAGGATGGATACCAAAGATGCTTTGCGTCTTGTATGTCATCAAACCCAAAATGGCATGTAATGCATGTGACTCCTCATAATAAGAAACCACTGTCTTGCAATGGCTTGCCAATTTATCACACCTCACACACTACAATTATGGGTCATGTCTACATTCTTAATGGAAAGATCTCAAGGCTGATATAGCATATCACTGTGTGAAGTAAATTGTTCCTGTTTGGACCTTGTATACATATTGATGTGCATTACAAATATAAATCAACTTTGCAATGTCAAATAAAATGTAGTATGATGCAGTCAAGGTGAGGTTTCACGCCAAGCATTTTTGTCATTTGGATTTCGGATTCCTGCAGGGAATGGACTAGGCATCCGTGTTGTTGGAGGTAAAGAGATTCCAGGCAGCAATGGTGAGATTGGAGCATATGTGGCCAAAGTCTTACCTGGAGGAGTCGCAGAGCAGACAGGAAAGATTGTAGAGGGTAAGGGCATAAACTATGCATACTTCTTAATTGAGCCATCTTGATTTGATTAATTGAGCATGAGCTTAAAAAATGCATTGTAAACTTTCCCATACAGCCAGGCCTGACAATTGGTGTGGTTTGAATTGATGTTTGAGTGAGCAGGACAAGAAACTGAAATAAATAGCTGCTGATTTGCATGATGATTCTTCACCTCCAGGCAGCAGGCATGACTCATTCAGGATGTGAGAAAATGTAAAGATAGATTAAGTCATGAATAAAGGGCACCAAAGATGTCAGTACAAAAAAGGATATTCAGTAAAAAATGTGTGTTTTGCTGTGGGATGCCTTGTGTTTTTTTTCAGTTTTTACATCACCAGGCCTATAAACCAGTAACTGTTTAGATGTGGGCACAGGAGACACATTAAAGTTATGTTGCAGGTTGAGAGTGGAAGCCTGAAACACAGTTTAGTGTTTTCAGTGCTTTGTCAGACAGTCCATGCTCCCAGCTTATATTTCCTCTGTTCTGTGTGGTGTGTTCAGAGGTGTAACCTTTATTTGCCAGTAAAAATAAAAATTTTGATTTCAGGATTTTATAGGTCTTTATAAGCACAGATCCTGGAATTAACTACCTCAGGGCATTTTAATCATGGTGAATTTTGCAAGCTCTATCGATCCCAGCTGTAGTTGACAGGGAACACTAATTCTGTGCCTTTCTCTTGGCACAATGGTGCACACAGTGTGCTGTAAATTAAACTGGCTTGGGCCCCATCCTTCCTTCTATGCTCTGTAGGTCATAATTTACAGGAAGAGGCACACAGCACTGACTTTTTCTGTGCCACGTTTTATTTATGAGACTTGGGAAAACAGCTGGCCATTGTGTGTCTGTTCAGCACCCTATTTCCTGATATTTTACATTTTTCTATTTCTTTCCTCTTCATTACCTCCTCACATTGTTTCTCGTTGTCATGGCTTTTCTACTTCTCGAATTTCTAATCCTCTTTACTCAAGATTTCAAGATTTAAGATTCTTTATTTGTCACATGCAAATTATACATGTACAACATGTAGTGAAATGTATCCTGATCCGCTCTTTTGACTGTGCAATTTAGGCAAAAAAAAAATGGAAATAAAATAGAGATACAATATACAAACTAGACGCAGCAATGCACAGTGTAGCATTTTAGCAGACAGAGAAGGAGCATGTAATATAATATTTTGGACAGTGAAACTACTGTATTGTTTCTTCTGTTTTTACTCTAACCTTTTTGCCGTAATGTTTGTCTCCTCTCAGCGTTAGTCTTCCCTCGTGCCCCATTTCTGTCCATGAACTCTTGGGGGTAAAATGTCAAATAGTTCAGCTCTGTGTGTGAGGTTCGTAAGGTTGGCATGGATACGTACATGCTGAGGCACAATATTATTTGTTCATGCTAAGAATATTATGGATCCATAAGTGTGAACAGTCCATTCAGGTCCTCTTGTTAAATCGCCCCAGCAGCATGGAGTGGAAGCACTGGTTAAGTGTGCAAGCTGTAACTGAGTCATACACTGACACCTGCAGGGGTTCCCAGCATCCATCACAAAGTGGCAGCACTACGGCGTAGAAAGAGGGCCTACCTGGCCTACCTCAAGACTCGGTTTCATCTGTGTAAGTGCTTGAGGGCCTAAGTTTGAGTTTGCTGTGATCTGGATTGTACTTCTGCTTGCTTTGCTGACAACCTACTCCATGTTTGCAGTGTCAGAGGGAATTGTCTTTTCATGGGGAATGGTTCGGTTTTGCCATTTTGCATGGTATTGCATTGCCGAATGGAACAGCAGACATGCTTAACCGGTTCTTAATGCTAATTTTTATGTGTGTAGGAATGCAGGTTTTGGAATGGAATGGCATTCCTCTGTCTAGTAAAACATACGAGGAGGTGCAGGGATTGGTCAGCCAACAGTATTCAGAGGCTGAGCTTTGTGTGAGACTGTGAGTATTAGTTTTTAATATGCATGTAATATGTCTGGTTTAATCAGATTTTAAAATGTTCTGATGCCTGTTTCTCTTGCTGATTATGGAATTAGGGATCTCAACATGTTGTCAGATTCTGAGGGCTCCCACTTGGATATTCATGAGCATACTAAACCAGGTACAAAAACATAAATAAATATGCTGTACCTAATAATGTCTAATTGTTAAAACAATTTCATTATAAAATGAAGATTTTATTCCCTTTCACTTCCATTTAAACTCTTCTCTGCTAAATTGGATTTTATTCTTTTTTTGCTTTTCATTGCATCATTGTGGTAGCAGAAATAACATACATCGTAAAGGCAGTATAAAAAAACGAATTAGTTAGCAATAAATCAAGTAACCTACCAATAAATCACAAGTTAAACAATGAAAGAACAGCTCAGAACTCTTATTTATGGCCATTGCAGACCGACCCCCGCGCTCTCCTGGTGTTGACCCCAAGCAGCTGGCTGCAGAGCTACAGAAAGTCTCCCAGCAGCAGGCACCTGGTTCGACAACCTCTTCCCTGACAGCGTTGGACAAAGCGTCAGCATCAGGAGCCTCCAGTGCTGCACCCAGCCCCGGACAGCCAGGCTCTCCCTCTGTCAGCAAGAAACGCCACAGCAGCAAGGTGCACAAATGAAGCGACTGACATTCACAACCTGCACACTCGTTGCGTAGCAGTAGCAGCACAAACATGCTGAACAAACAGCTTTATATTTGGCATTTAGACGATATGATTTATTCTACTTTTCATTAGGCCTCTGAAGCAAAGACCCAGTCACACCCAGTCACTGGTGAAATCCAGGTAAACTCCCAACTCTATCACGACTCCTTTTAATGTTCTGTACTACTGTCTATTTGTGATTTTGCACAATGAGAAGTCATATGGCTATATTATCATTGAAACTTCTTTCAAATTCTTTCAGCTTCAAATCAATTATGACAAGCAGCTGGGCAACCTCATTGTTCACGTCCTGCAAGCACGGAACCTGGCACCACGGGACAATAACGGCTATTCAGACCCATTCGTTAAAGTGTATCTTCTGCCTGGAAGAGGGTAAGTAACTTAGTTGGTAATTTTTCCTTCCCACTAACAAAACACTGATAAGATTTTTTTCCCACAAACAAGTTGAAAAGAGTTTTTTTTTCCTAAATGAGGATCTGATTGAGTTGATGATAGAATGACATTTATAAAGAGAAAACAATGTCATGATATTAATGAACACCTCATTTTCAAAGGGCTCTTTATAAACTTGGTTTACGCTACAATCTCAGACATGGTGGAGTATTTCTGGATCTCTCTCTGTATAGTTGTGTGGGCCATTGTTGTTATGACTTGACCATATGGTACCTGTATAGAGCCTGCACAATAGAAGAATGCTTTTGCTGTGCTCGACATGGGAATGTATGCATGGCTCCTGCATCAGCATCACCATATACATAAACACACATACACACACACACAACAATGAAGTACTTTGTGACAAGTGTGTTTATTTCCTAGCTCTAAAACTAATCGGTTAGGGAATTCTTGTATTCTGGCCACTGCTGATCACCACACACACACACACACAACCACACACCATAAACTATACAGAAAGGATAAATTAAAACACAAGCTTTGCATGAGAAATTTCGATCCATCCCAGACTCACTTTCTTTCTCTCTGATTCACAGGCTGTGTCTCTTTCACACACACATATATGTTCTTGTATTACTATCCTTGTGGGGTCCACCACAGACTCCCATAATGACTAGATTTATATAATTCTACAGCTAATCCTAACCCTAACCTTAACCTCAGTTACCAAAAGCACATTGTTTACCTCTTTTAGTTTCTTAAACAAAATGTGCACATTTTCTATAGTCATTTCTCTCCATGAGGACCACTACAATGTCCCCACAAAGCCATAAAAAACAATATAAGTGAATTTAGGTTACAAAAAGGTCCCTACAACGCATAAATACATAAAACACGCCCATCCACACAAACACACACACACACATATTGTACATACTCCAACATTCTTCTTCATGCCTTATGGATTGTTGTCTATTTCTGCTGCATGTTGGATCGCCACAGTCAGGTCATGGTTGTGCAGAATGCCAGGTATGTGATATTCTCCTACAGTACCACCACATCATCGCTCTTATATTGCATTAGAAGTACAATGCAAATAGATGGATAAACACCATAGCTTTTTTTTCTTCAGCATTGAATTTTACCATACATGAATACCTTCTCTTTTATCTTGTACTGCATCTGTGGATATTTTCATAGCTCATAAATGTCACAGCAGAAGTATAGGCCATTGTTCACTGGGCCTATACTTTTCAGTGTGCTTTGGCCGGTTTAGGACATCTGAGGTTCAAGTCTTCAAATGCTGTTGATAATGTTTGAGATATTTAGCATTTTTCTCTTGAGCTCTGGAGTGACCCCTAGCGGTGTGTGATCTGATTACAGTGCCGAGAGCAAGAGAAGATCTAAGCATGCCCAGAGGAGCTTAAACCCAGAGTGGAACCAAACAGTCATCTACAAGAACATCCATCTAGAACAGGTAAACCATGTTGTGTTCATTGGGACATATTTTTAAAAAGAGTCGCTTTAACAGGAGAAACACGTGACTGCTGTGTGCAGAAAAAGTAGAAAGGCTTAATGTGTTGGAAAAGGTAAAGACAAGATGAAAAACTGTAAAAGAATGCCAAAAAACATTTGACAATGGACAGCAGTTTAACATTGCCCCACTGGAGAAAGTGGTACAAAGGAGAAATAAAGTTATTCAAGGTGTGAAAAGGTCAGGATGATGAAAATTTCCCTATTACCAGAAGTCCAGAAGAATTCTGACCACACTTTGATCCCTCATCTGAAAAAATATACAGAAAAAGAAAAGTAAAATCCAGCTTTTCAATTTTTAAAAGTGGTTTAATTTAATATAAAAGGTAAATTAGCACCAGACACATTATAACAGATCATGTTAGAAAAAAGCACCATAAAGAATAAAGCACCATATGAATGATGCTATTTAGCATTAACACCATATGCACAAAATTACAATACCACAAAACCATACCATCATGGTACCATATGAGTGATGCAGTGTTGAGACAAAATGTGCTGAAATCTTTTTATTTGGCCAGATGTGTGCATTTAGAATTACATCAAATAAAACACTACAATAATTATGCTCCAAAACTCAAATAAATCTGTTCTGATTATGTGATTTCATTTTAGTCTCTAAGGCGCTTGAGGTCAAATTCTCACTTTCATGATACTGTCGATACTGTAGATGACAGATCCTTATGATTAAGGTAACAAAGCATCAGAAGCCGCTTTCTTTAAGAAGCCCTTTGCTCTTTGTGGGATGGTACTTCCCAAAATCAACAGTCCATAACAGAACTGAGGTCTCAATTAGATAAGAGCTCTTCAGAGAAAACCCAGGCTTCGGTGTGAACAGGGACCGGTCTCTAGACTCCCAGAAGTGCTTTAGCTTAATTAAGACCAAAGAGCTCACTCGGTCTCTTCAGCTTCCAGACGCGGCTAATGACAACACTGATTGATACACTGTCGCTGGACTGTTGAGGCGAGGCGAACAGGTCTTAATTGAGAGAGAACAGAAGGTGGGAAAGTTGTGTTGTGAGAAAACCATCTGGATTTCATTGCTTGAGTGATAGTCAAAGTTGTTGGGACTGAAGCTGGGACTTTATGTAATTCAGATTTTTTTAATAGACTGGAGATTCATTACAAGACGTTTTACACTTCAAAACTGGGTTTACATGTTTTATAGATCATTTAAAAAAGCATAACTCATGTGATTTTAAGGAACTGTGCTAAGCTGGAATAAATCACATTCCTGACTCGAGGTGCATAATTGTACTGAGTCTTAGCCACTCAGAGTTTCAGGTTTTGTCAAGTAAATTGTTTTTTAAAAACTAACCATTAGCTGTATTAAACTTTCTTTTTAAACTGTTCATTGATTAATTTGGTCATTTACTTGATTCATGATCATTAATTCACAAATTTAGGGAGCAATGAAGCTGATATTCTGTGATGTGTTCTTAGTTAAGGAAAAAGACTTTGGAGGTCAGCGTGTGGGACTATGACAAGTGCTCTTCAAACGACTTCCTGGGAGAGGTGAGAAATCAGTCTGCAATCTACAAACACCCTGACCCTCAAACACAGCTGGAGAGTGTTACATAACTAGCTTGTTTGCATCATCTAGGTGTTGATTGACCTGTCCAACACTGCTCAGCTGGACAACATGCCTCGCTGGCTTCCACTGAAGGAGCAGAGCGAGGGAGAGCACCACAGACGCTCACACTCCAGCCGTCAACATTCACCCAAACCTCCTGCAGGGCACTCACCCAAAACGTCGGGCCACAGCAGCCAGGACTCCCCCAAGTCCTCTGTTATTAAAAGTCGCAGCCATGGTATCTTCCCTGACCCTGCCAAGGGTAGGACACTAGTTCATATTCGGGGACTGTAATGTTGGATAGATGTTCTTTCCTGCCTGGCTGCCCTTTTCTCAGTTTCTCCATTATCCACATTTGCTCAGGTTCCTTCTAATTTGCTCTTCTTTCTATACTACCTGGCTCTGTATCTGCAACCTCTCTTTTTTCTTACTCTCTCTTCTGTCTATTCTGTGGATATAACCCAAATGCAACTATTTCGCTCAGTTCTTGTTAGACATTCCTCATTCAAAGGTGGTCCAAGAAGTTGCACTAATATCCAAATTGAAAATCAAAACCAAAGTTTAACAAAATTAACCAGACCACACAGAGAGAACACTTGAAAATAACAAGAACTCTTAGCATTTCATAATATATTTTGATAAGCATTCTAGCATTTGGGATAGATCCTATATCACTCCATCCTTGAAGCTTTGGCTCCACGCACACTCCATACATGTGTGGTCATACTGGCACTACAGCACCCCATCCTAGTCTTCCCCTGCAGGGCGAGACAGGTTTCACCATTCAGAATGCCGCCCTCTCAAATCCTGTGGCACAGCAGCTTGACCTTAAGTTTCACTTTAACAAATAGAAACACAATAACTTGTACTAAATACATAATAAGTACTAAACATTAACTGGGCTCACAACACTAACAACATTCACGTAAAAAAATAATCAGAAAAAAAGGGAGCGGGACAGAAACTAGGGGCAAGGATTGGTAATTTGGTTCTGGTTGTTTTAGACACGCAGGTTCCTACTATTGAGAAATCTCACAGTAGTCCCAGCACTTCGAAGCCGTCTCCTTCTGAGGGCCAAACCCGTTCCCACGGAACCCCCCGCGGTCACAGCAAAAGTGGCACGGCCCGGGCACACCACGATGACGCCATGGCATCTGCCGAAGCTGCCGGCCAGCAGCAACGTCTCCAACCAAGTAAAAGACGCAAATAAAGCCTCCACAGCATGGCTGCCCTCTCACTCATCTGTTCCTCTTTTTTTGCAACCCTTTTTTCGTCTTTCTTTTGGATTCTTTCCCTTGTTCTGGTCCTCTTGTGGTCACAGTCTGTTAACTTCACTGCTTCCTCTCCTGTGTGTTCTCACCTGTGTATGGAGACACTTCACTACTCTGCACGCACAAACACACTCTCGTCCTTGCCCCGTCACACACACACACGCACACTCACACACACACCCATGCACATTTGTGTATACTGAGCACTGTCACTCGAGTTCACTTAAGGAAATGAGCCAGGAAAATAAAAATAAGCATAAAGTTATGTTAAAATTAAAAATAAAAAGTAATTAAATTAATTAAATGAACTAGCAATAAATCCTTAAATAAGCATATTTCTGGTAAGAATAAATAAAACAGTAATCTATGATGAAATATTTATTTAAAAAATAACTATTTGTATTGAATTAACTCATAATTGTTTGCAGCTGCCATGGCAGCAACTGATAACTGATATGTTCTGCAAGATGGATACTTGCAGAATCTAAAATCAAATGAGCCACTTGAAATGCTTTCCAAAAGAATCTGCCATGACCCAGATAAGCGCATCACTGAGCACCACCCAACATGCTTAAACAGGATGCTTACTAAGCCTCTGTAGGTCAACCTGTCAATCACTGTCAGAGATGCTCACCCGATCTATCGGGGGTTGAGTTACACAGACCTCCTCGGCATGCCACAGGGGTCATTTTTGGGGGGATGCCTACGTGAGCACATCTGTCTGCTGCTGTAACAAGGACTTGGAAAATAGCTGCGGTCGCCTTGGTTACAGTCACACTAGCTCAGCTGCAGTGGGACAACCCTCACCAGCACACACCACCCTGAGCATAAAGGGCAAGTCTCGACTCTTCTCTCCGGACGGCAGAGCTCTCTCTGCTCCCGTCCGCCGACTCCTCCATTTTTTTCAAACCTCTTGTCATTCCGCTGTCCCACTGGGTGGTGGTCCCCACCCACCCCGGCTTTTTCTGCGCCTTCTCTGCCCCACTGAGCTGGCTGTGCATGTGGCCTTTGCCCGCAAACCACCCTGCCACTTCCTCTTCGCCCGTATATTGTGGCTAATGCAGGCCCACACTGCACCTCAGTGGATGCGCTACGCCCCCTTCACCCCCCATCCCCCAACGCCCCGACCCCAACCCCCCTTAATCCCTGCAGCCAGGGGGGCGCACACTGTGGCTGCATGTGAATTTGAAGTACAGTAAAAAGCTGGTGGTGTCCATGTTGTGAGGAGTTCATACTCTGAGTCTCCATCTCGTCCCCCCCTCCCTTGAACCTTCCTTCCTGAACCCCCCTCCCCCCAACTCCACGGCTTGTACGTGGCCTCACCACCACCACCACCACTACCACCCTGCCAGCCCAAAATGGCCGCCTCTCCCTAAGGCACCACAGACACAGCGTAGTGGGCGTGCTCACCATACAGAGACCCCAGGCCGACGTGCCGGGCAATGTGATCACTGACGGCCGTCATCTGACCCTTCGAAAAGCCTTGTCGGAAGAGAGGCCGCAGCCGGACGGAGGTGAGCGTTGAACAACTGTCTTGCACAACTGCAGAAGTCAAAGAAAGAAAGAGAGAGTGAGCGAGAGCGAGAGAGAGAGAGTGAATGAGAGAGTGAGGATGCTGACTTACTAACGCACACCTACAGAGCGATGAAAGGATCTAGACACTCTGCAGAACCACAGATAATTCATGCAGTGACTCCCACAGTCTTGTCCTACAGTCCATCAACGTGCTTCACTAAAACCAGATCACTGTGGGTGAAATGGAATTACGCTAGCTTTGCTGCCTGTGTAAAGATGCCATCCTAGTTGATTTTCGCTCCTCTTGATACCTTGCTGAGGTGCTAGATCAATGCCTGGTGTTAGTGAAGCTCTTGGAGCCAACGTTGGTCAGTCTGTGCCGAGAAGGCTGTGTGCATGAATTATGTGTCGTGCCAAAATCATGCATTCCACCTTCACGCCATCACCCATTATTCATACACAACCACACAGTGCCACAGCCCTACATAAGCCATAAAATTTGAGAATTAAAATTCATAGTTGCTCAAATGCGATTAATTATAATTAAACAACATTTAAATAGAATTACACACACATTCCAGTATTAGCCTAAAACGTTTATTCTGCCTAAAATCACAAGTTGCTAATACACTTGAATTACTAATTTATCAATTTTTCTGTCTGTCAGTGCTTCTGCTGTAGATCTTTTGTCCTTGTCTAATGCATATCTGTGTCTTGTGCTCTGATGGCGTCTCATATGCTGTATATGAATGTGGTTGGAAATGCGTGTGTGCGTGTGTCAGTTTGTGTGTTTACAGCTCTAGGGAAAAATAAGACCACATCACTTTTTTCCATTAACTGACTTTGCAATAAGTATTTGTGGGTGTGTAAAATGTACAGGTTGCTATTCTTTTATGACCTATTGCAGTTGTGGGGGAAAATAAGAAAGAAGTCCATATTTTTAATATATAACTGCACTTCTGCTTTTCAGCTATTCCATGTGTTGTATTGCTACACCTTTACACCTGATTCTGTTTGCTGATTAGAGGAAACAGCCCTCAGCAAATGAGGATACCATGGGAAGTGTAGTTCGCGACTTCCAAGTTAGAATAAGATGCTATGTACTCCAAAAATGTTTGGAACTATAAAATAAGCATGGTCAAGTTATAAAAGAATATTGGCTTGTATATTTTACACAGACACATACAATGAATCAGAAATAAATCAGAAATGATGTGGTCGCTTATTTTATATCCAGAGTTGTATGTGTATTTTGTCTGCTCACATTGTTTAGATGATAGCTATATATAGACATGGGGGACAGAATGGAGGTCTTGGGGCCATTGCCGTCCTCCTCCTGCGTTAAATAAGGTTTACTTCTTGTTACTGGGTCACGCGGTAGTTTTCCATTCCGTAGGGTGGGACTGTTGTGTAACTCATGTAGTACACTTTCAAAACAGCATCCCGCAGCCATAGATCTGCTGATGCCCCTGTTACTGCAGCCTCACTGGACAGCGGCCTGAGCGGCAGCGCCTTCAGCCTCCTAGATGAAGAGGCCGAGACCAACGCAGTAGACAGTGCCATCTTCCAGGTCCCCAGATTGTAAGTTTGCACTTACTGTACAATTCATACACACTTAAGTGCATGAAGTTATTATTATACCACCAGAATTCAGTAAAACTGGACGAATTAAAATTGCAAAGCATAAAGTGACAGCTGAAAGAGCATTATCGTATATTAATCCTTTGTTGTTCCATACAGCGGAAAAATTCCAAATGGCACAGACGTTGTAAAGTCACTACATGGAGACACTGAGGGTAAGTGTGTGGTGTTGTGTCTGTGCATTTTAGCCTCTAAGTTTTGTAATTACTAATGCCAACAATGAGTCATCGGTCACTGCTGGAACGCACAAAACAATTTGGCACCTAATATCTAAGATTTATGGAGAGGGTCACCTCAGAGAATGTGGAAACTCACCTTCAGAATTTAAGAAAATCTTTAGTTAAGATTGGCATTTCATCAGATCATTTCAATGTGGCAGTACTTAAGGGGGCTGCAGTTACAGTAAAATAAACAGGAAAATTAAATAATTAATACTAAACATTTTTAATAAAATCTGCTCAGCACATTTAGTTCTAAAAATCATCTGTGAAAAAATTCATATAATTTGTCTCTATTTGTCATTTGATTTCTGCTGCAGTTCAGTAAAAACTGTTATTCATAAAATGATACAGAAATATGATGTATGAAATAAAAATAGAGGTTGAAAATGTGTCAACTTGCATATGTCCTTTCTCTTTCTCTCCCACACATACATCACAATGCTAATGCTGTCCCTGTCTTCCTAATAAAGTAAGAAAGATAGAAGTCAAAGGAGACATTTAGTTGCCATGGTTACAGATAGCAGAGAAGAACAGTTCCGTCTTCGCTAGAGAGACTTCTTAACCAAATCTGACTGACTTGTCACTCAGTTCCTGACTCAGTGCATGTGGCATTTGTTGTACAGAATACAACAATTTGTATATTTTGTTATACATTACCACAGTTTTACCCAGTGTACCCAAAACTTCCATCTCAAATACAATTAATGAGGTGCCGCATTATACAGGGTGGTGCAAGTTCCTAAATGAGAAACTGGTTGGAAATTCACTTCAACCATTTGAAATGTTAAATACTTCAAAACAGCCAAGGACTAATAGATCAGCTAACCTTTTAAAATTGTCTCTCTGTTCAAAGATGATCATCTACCAGTAATCAAAACCAACTGGGACTTGTTTTTATGTAGTAGGCTTTAGTGTCTGATTCTGCGCAGACATATAACTTGTTAGTTGAATTTCCATGTTCCTTTTGCCTCATTAAAATGCATTTCCCCTCTCAAGATCAGGAAAACTATACTAGTACTGCTTCCATAAAGACACTTTTTACTTTGAGAATATCTTTTTTATGTGTGTGCGTTTAGGTAAAACCCAGGTGATGGGGGAGATAAAGATTGCTCTGAAGAAGGAGATGAAGACTGAGGGAGAAAACCTTGTGCTCGAGATTCTTCAATGCAGAAATATTACGTACAAATTCAAGTCTCCTGATCACCTGCCTGGTAATTAGGCAGAACATACAAACACAAAGATTATACTGAAACCTCCTTTTCAGCTTATTTGTAGTTTTCCTAAAAGTCACAAGAACATGATATTCACATTAAATACCAAGCAAATTCACAATGTCACTAGTAAATCAATTTAAACACACAAACCTTTAACCACAGACACACTTGTTCAACTGTTTTAACAGATCTGTATGTGAAGCTGTATGTTGTGAATGTGGCCACTCAGAAGAGAATAATTAAGAAGAAAACACGAGTGTGTCGCCACGACCGTGAACCGTCTTTCAATGAAACATTCCGATTCTGCATGAACCCCACTGGACATTCCATACAGGTGAGCTGTTCATTTATGCTGGAATTTAAACATGCACTTATCAACCGTTTAACCTTTTTCAACTTATAAATGAATTTCAGAAACAGTTCTGTATTGATTTTTCCCTTAAGGCTTAAAAAACATCAGTTTGCATATGTAGTTTCCTCTTTTTCACTCTTTCAGTGTGTTTAATATAGTAATTAACCGTGCTGATGAAGTTTGCTAACACTGTTTTATAGTCTACCATATTGATGTCAGTAAAATGAGCTCATTTGGTTCTTTGAAAATGCTTCAGCAAAGGATTACTTTGTTATTAAATTCCATTTGAAACAATGTCTGGACTATATTTCATCATTCCCTCTCATAAGGCTATTTGCACATCATGCTCTGAGTTTGCATGCAAGAAAGTAGCAGAGATTGAAAAAGTTCACAGATTAATTATGCAAACTCTCTTTTTGTGTAATACATATTTAAAAAGTGAATGTCAAGCTTGATTGAGCAAATGGTTTAACTTGCTACCAAAAAATAAAAATACTGAAACATATCCTGTATTAATTATAGATCCAAGATACAATATCTTGCATATTAACTATGTTAGGTGGCAGTCATAAGTCATGACTTGCTGCAAAAATGTGCATAAATAAAACTACTGAAAAATATTCGTAATCCATAACTTCATATTTTCAGTGTTTTTTGTAGCGAGTTTTTGTGACATAACTGCCAATCAAAATTGTCACATAACTTATGCGAAAGCTTGTTTAAAGAAAACATTATCAGTGGATATTCATATAAAAGGAATGTGTTAAACTGTCTGAAAGACTGATTTGTCTGCATCATCATATTATAGTTTGGTCAGTGCTTCTTTTTAAAATGCATCAGAGATGTAATAATAACTGTACAGCATGTAAATGGCCTTAGAGACATATTTACCACTTTTTAATTCCAATGAGTTAACCAAAGGTTTTACCTTTGCTATCAGATCAGCTCGTCCCCATCTGTGGAAAGACATATTATCTTTAATACTTAAAACTTTACATTTATATTTTTCATATTCAGCTGTTCCTGGTCTCAAATGGAGGCAAGTTTGTGAAGAAGACGCTTATCGGAGAGGCCTATGTGTGGCTGGACAAGGTGGACCTCCGTAAGCGTGTCGTCAGCTGGCACAAGTTGCTGGCCACCACAGCTCAGATCCACTCCTAGACGAAGTGAGAGGGAGCACGCCAGGCACAGATGTTCCACCCTAACGCACTCTGTGGCTTTCACAGGATTCGGGCATGCCGTGGTGGAGATGCTGATGCTGAGAGAAACTTAATCACATGCATCTGTATTAGTTAGAGGTTGTGTTAATGTAAGCTAAGTGCTGGAGAATACCACGGGGTGCTGTTCTACAAATGTGAGTGTTTCCTATGTTTACATGAAAGAGAAGAGGGGTCAAAAAAGTTAGTCATAAGAGGAGGTCAGGAAAACAAGGAGAAAAGGGTTCTGTAAGTTCAGAGCTGACCCGGGCACTCGCCACAAAGCCACACGTTTGTACGCACATGTACACTCAAGACACACGCCATGACTCTCAACCACACAACTCACTTACTCATGTGTGTACACTTTTTGTACTTACATGTACTGTCACTGGGCCACAGATAGCTAGAGATGAGGATGGAAACTGGTCAGTTCTGTTGACTTTAATTCTTACGTTGCTTTGTTTTGACTGCCAAGTCCAAATTCTGGAACTCGTTCGAAGTGATTTTAGAAGATGACTATAGTTATGATGGTTTGCAGAGAGTAGATGAAGACATATCTCATATTATTTTTGTATGATATATTGAGATTTATTTATTAGAGACATTTATCACTATATGTTTGTCCTCTCTATCAGATGTTAGAATGTGTGGGAAGAGAAAATCATATTTGTGGATTCACAGTATATTTTAAGATATTTTATAGATATAGATTTACGATGGAAATATGATTTATTGGGTGTTGTGAAATGCTTTTTGGCTGGTATTTACTTACACAGAAATAGAAATGACTACCTGTTTTATATACACTACACCCCTCTTTCAAAAACAATCATTCTATCATTCTTTGGTGCATTTTTTTAGGATAAGCTATTTGCCAACAAGGGAAAATTCTATCAACATTTGGATAATGTTAATCAGACAGATCAGATTTGGATAGGTTCATCACATTATTTATATAGATGAATGTGGCAATGGGATGTTGCAGATATTTAGCTAAAATGGTGAATTTCATCACTGGATCTATTGATGTTTCGCACTTATTCTTGAGCATGTCTGGAATGTAACTGTGGGTATGTGTGCCAAGACAAAAATATTTTTCATCCGACAGGTTAATAGTTTTACCATTAGGAATGTCAAGACATACTTTACAGGTAAGCCCTTTCTTTAAAGAAATCTCTTGAACAAGATTACCTGACTTCCCAAAACCCAAGATACCGATGAAGCAAGTCTTAAATGCTCTCGACTTGCCTCCTACAGATGCTTTTGATCATACACGCATTAGCATTCATTCTTGTGTCTATGTACTTGAGTTAAGTGAGAGTAAGGGATACATCTGTTTACATGCCATCTGTCTTGCAAATTACTGTGGCTTTGCTAATTGAGTTTAGTAGATATCAAGGGAGTCATGTTAGAGGCAAAATGTTGAGATCTTATTATACTGAGAGTCTGATGTGTTATGCAGAATGCAGAGTTATAATCTTAAATGATGTGCCATTACTGTGTTTATTTGTTTTTTGAGTCTTTAAAATTTCAGTTAATGTTTCACATTTTAAGTCATTTCGATGCCATACCCATTAACAAGAGAGGACAGGATTTCACCATTAGCAATAGATAGCCAAGACGCAACATCACAAAGTCAACACATTTCATTTGGTTGTGCAGGGTTACTCACTCGAAGGCATGGCCATGTGGAACTTTTAACCTGTGCCAAACTATGACCAAATTCACAGGTTCTTTATTAAGCAATTCTATGCAACCTAAACACATCTGGTGTATCTGCTATTTAGTTGTCAGGTAAACAAATGAAAACTCTTTTTTACATTTTGTATGCTTTTTCATGTATGTTTTTAGTTTGTGTTGGTTTTGCTGTTTTGGTTAATGCTTAATTTTAATTTTTGAAACAATTTTTATTTATGTTATTATATGCAACATTAGAAAAAGGAAGATGACACATCAAACCTTTACATTCCATCTAAGAGCTAGTTTGTGAGAAAGACCTGATGTACATAAATTAAGATAAATATTGACATTTTGTTGTGTGGTGCACAAGGTACATTGAGTGTTTACAAAGTTTTAATGAACAAGGTCTCAAATGTGTAATTATAAGCCCCGTCACTCAGATGTAGTTATGAAAAAAAACATTTAAAACACACACACACACACAAAATCAGCTCAATTGTACATCAGCTGTAAAAAGTTCCGGAATTGGATTGTTGTCTTTTACTTTTGCTTTGAACAAAAGTTAGTGCATATTTTTTTTCCATGCGAATTAATATTCATATTTAATCACACCCATCCTTTGAAAATTCAGTGCATGACAATGTTATCCCCACTTCGCCACTCCATATCAAATTAGAGTATTTCTTAACTTGTATATAAAGCAACCTTTCTTTTCTACAGATAGTATCTTATATTCATTTACCAGTTTGACACGAAGCATGTGTGAGGGCACAGAGCAGTGGGAACATCACTCTTGTGATTTGCGTGCATTTTGCCCAGCACATGCAACAGTGCAAAGATAATTGCCATGCTTGCCTAAGACAAACTGGACTTAACCTGCACAACAGACACAGAATTTAACCATGTATAGAGATGAGCTAACGCTGACCCCGTCTACTCAAGTAGTATCAGGAGACCTGTGATGTACTCACTTTGGATGTTGCATGTTTTGTTGGTGGTTTGTTCATTCTATTTTTGTGTCCAGATTCTATTCTACAATAACAAATACAATGAGACTATGGGAAAAAATTAAATTAATTGAAATAATATCTAAAGATGTATGCTGACTGTACAAAGATATGCTTGTATAATCTGTCTGGTTTTCCACTCAATGTAAACTCAAAACTAACAAACAAAAAAAAAATCTACTGTCATGGTTTTTGTGGTTGTACACAAACGGTATTGATAAATTATGCAAATTATGTGCTGTAAAAAGGCTGTTGCCCCAAGTCTAAATATTAAATAATATACGTTCAATTCTCACAGAAATTGGCTTTTATTTGTCTCAGTTGAAATTGTACCACACTTCTTCCGTCAATGATTCCGTCAACATCAGGAAACATTTGAGAGTTACTTAAATATAACTATTTGTAACATCTGCTAATAACATCCGCTTAAAATACATATTAGAGTTTATTCTACTGCACTTCAACTACTACAGCTCGAAGTCTTTTATTTTGAAAGGTACTGTGCCTTTAAGAGGGTTTTCGTAGCTGCTAACTTCACGTGTGCTTCTCGGCTCATATCAACAAAATGGATTAAGCTCTTTTTTATACCACAAAAAGCTAATGTTTGCATTACGCTTTATTACTTAATATTAACAAACAATGGACGAAGAAAACACATTTAAATTCTTGATCAAATCGACGCAGGATGGACATCTTTCTGCAATAAAAAGGCAATTAGAGGAAATAGGTGCCGATAAACAATCTATAAATGCACATTTTGGAAAATCAGGTGATACTCTGCTGCACTATGCGGCTAGACATGGACACCTGGATATCGTGAGGTTTTTGATAGAGGACATGGGCACGAACATTGAGTTGTACAATAATGACTACAAAAGAGCTTTGCACGAGGCTTCTTCCATGGGCCATGAGCAATGCGTGAAGTATCTTATAGACAGAGGAGCAAAAATAGACTGTCTGAAGAAAGCGGACTGGTAAGTTAAGCATGATCTAGCAGTGGAAATAAACCTGCCAATAGATTTGCCTCGTCGTGTACGAAAGTGTGTAATTTACGTGATATGCGGTAGTGTGAACGAGAGGTGTATCCCCTTCGATAGCTCAGTTGGTAGAGCGGAGGACTGTAGGACATAAAGCTGTCATCCTTAGGTCGCTGGTTCGAATCCGGCTCGAAGGAGGTGTCGTTTTTTTGTAGTATGTACATATATAATAAATTTTAAATAGAATTTGGAACATTTTACAGCCAAAACGTACTTACAACTGATGGTTGAATCACCTAGGTAAACCACACCAACCAAACAAAATGGTTTAGGGAATGCATCGCGTTGTACATCGCTCTGGATAAGAGCCGCTTCTAAATGATGTGTATGTAAATAAATATAAATGCGTAAAAATTACTCTAAATTGTTTGGAGAAAAAAGTTTTGAGTGATGGCAATTAATTTGAGTGGGCCATGCGGACAACTATTTGGCCTTGGGGAAGCCCTTCGATAGCTCAGTTGGTAGAGCGGAGGACTGTAGTGGTTGTATGGTAATCCTTAGGTCGCTGGTTCAAATCCGGCTCGAAGGAAGCTTTTGTGTTTGAACACGATGACAGTCTGAACGTCTCGCCCTGCCAGTCAGTAAATCCTTTAATGCTAATACCTACATTAAAAGTAAAGATGTACAAATGAGAAATGAAATACTAATATGGGTATACCGTGTAGACAGTGCTATGTTTGGTTTTTTGGTGGAGTGTGCTGGAAACGACCAGTCTGAACTATGGCAATTAATTTGGTTAGGCCAAGTGGGCAACTATACCATTTGCGGTGCGACCTTCGATAGCTCAGTTGGTAGAGCGGAGGACTGTAGTGGTGATATGGATATCCTTAGGTCGCTGGTTCGAATCCGGCTCGAAGGATGATTTTTGAGATAGAACGTGGTGGAGCTGTTGTCTTGCTCTAGATTCAAGATTCTTTATTTCTCATTTGCATAGTTATAGTTATACAGATACATCACGCAGTGAAATCCTCAACCGCTCTTTCTTTTGACTGTGCAATTTAAACAAATAATACAAATTAAAATATAAAAAATGAAAACGTAAAATAAAATAAACTCTGAATTATAATATGAATAAACATATTTCCTAGTTATAGGTTGAGGTCTAATAGAGAAAACAAAACCCTTTAATTCCATATTGGTCGATCTTTTTAGAGAACTATTTTACACATATACCGATCAGTTATAACATAATGCTTTATTTGACCAATGTTGACACATATCACCTAGTTAAACAATACCAACCAAACAAATGGTTAATGGTTTAGTGAATACATCATGCTCTGAGCTAGCTAAGTGCTGTGTATGTTAATAAATGTACATGTGTTTGAGATTTGACCTGGACTCCAAATTCTCCAGGTCTCAGTCAGATCAAGCACATGTGGGGTGTGCTGGAAAAAACAGGCTGAGCTATGGCAATTAATTTGAGTAGGCCATGTGAACAACTATTTCATATTTTGGAAGCCCTTCGATAGCTCAGTTGGTAGAGCGGAGGACTGTAGTGGTTGTATGGTAATCCTTAGGTCGCTGGTTCAAATCCGGCTCGAAGGAAATTTTTGCGTTTGAACACAATAACAACGTGAACGTCTTGCCCTACCAGTCAATAATCCTTTAATGCCAATGCCTACATTAAAAGTAAAGATGTATAACCTGGAAATACTAATATGTGCATATCGTGTATACAGTGCTATGTTTGATGTAAATTATTTGTGCATAGGTCACATGGGCTCTGTTCATGTTCTTTTCCAGACCGTTGATAGTTCAGTTGGTAGAGTGGAAGACCGTAGTGGTAATATGGATATCCTTAGGTCACTGGTCTGAATCCGGCTTGAAGGATGGTTTTGAGTTAGAACGCGCCGGAACTGTCATCTGGCTCTAGATTTAAGGTTCTTTATTTCTCACATGCATAGTTATACAGGTACAACACACAGTGAAAAGTGTCCCGAACCTCTCTTTCTTTTGACTTTGCAATTTAAACAAAGAATACAAGTTAAAAGTTAAAAATGTATGTAAATAAATATAAATGTATTCACGAATGTATTTTGACTTGGACTCCAAATTCTCCAGGTCTCAATTGAATCGAGCATCTGTGGGATGTGCTGGAAAAACCAGTCTGATCTTTGGCAGTTCATTTGATTAGGCCATGTGGACAACTATTTCACTTGTAGCAAGCCTTTAGATTAGCTCAGTCGGTAGAGCGGAGGACTGTAGTGTTAACTTAGATATCCTTAGGTATCTGGCCCAAGGGATGATTTTATGTTTGAATGCGGTGACAATGTTACTGTTGAACTGTCATCTTAGATTCAAGATTCTTTATTTGTCACATGCTTATACAGGTACTTCACACACTTTGACCGTTGACCCATATCACCTAGGTAAACACCACCAACCAAACAAAATGGCTTAGGGAACACATCGCTCTGGATAAGAGTGTCCGCTAAATGCTGTGTATGTAAATAAAGGTGAATGTGTTTGAGATTTTGACTTGGACTCCATATACTCCAGGTATCAATCGAATCCAGCATATGTGGGGTGTGCTGGAAAAATCAGGCTGAGCTATGGCAATTAATATGATTAGGCCACGTGGACAACTATTTCAGTTGTGATAAGACCTTCGATAGCTCAGTTGGTAGAGCGGAGGACTGTAGTGGTTGTATGGTAATCCTTAGGTCGCTGGTTCAAATCTGGCTCGAAGGAAGAATTTGAACATAAGAAGTGTGAATGTAGAATTATCATCTAGCCCTACCAGCCGATAAATCCTTTAATGCCAATACCTAGATTAAAAGTATGTATGTGGTACCCTTAAATGAAACGCTTATACTGTATGTGTATACAGTACTATGTTTGTTGCAATTATTTTTCATGCTAAATTAAAGCCCTTCAATAGCTCAGTTGGTAGAGCGGAGGACTGTAGAGGATATATGGTTATCCTTAGGTCGCTGGCTCGAAGGAAGCTTTTGTGTTAAGGTACAACGTAGCAATTTGTTATTTTTTATAGACATTTGTGTAAATCTGTTCAGGAAAATACGTATATACTGTGCTGATGTTTAATTATTCAAAGCCTTCCTGTGAATCTCAGTCAAAATGTATTTTCCGCTCATGTCATAACACTAATGTGATTTGTTCATACAAAATGTATTTAGGACTCCTCTTATGATGGCTTGCACTCGGCGAAATACTGAGGTTATACAGCTACTTCTTGATCACGGCGCTGATCCAAATGTCCAGAATAAGGACGGGTGGAACTCGTTCCACATCGCATGCCGGGAGGGAGAGCCGGGCGTGATCGAGCGCCTCCTGCTGGCCAGATCTGATGTATGGCGAACACAGAGCAAAACCCGCCGCACCCCGCTCCATACGGCAGGTAGTGCAACAATTTCACAAGTGCACATTTTTAATAAGATATGAAGCAAAAACAGCACATTAACAATTAATAGATCACATATAACGGTTATACTCTTTCTAACTAAAATGTGTATTAAAAAAACTGTTTAAGTTAAAAAGTCCAGTATCCAGCTTTTGAGATAGATCTAAAAATTGCAATTACTATTGACATCTTTAATGTTATTACAGATACTACATGTGTATGTAGACTAATAATTTTAACTGCAACACAGAAAAACTTTTCTCATGTTTTGTAGCTATGCATGGCCATCTGGAAGTTGTCAAGATTCTTCTTGAGAGGTGAGGATGTGAGGTTCTGCCTGGAACATGTGGTTATATGTAGACCCTAACATTATTCTATGTTTTATTTTAAGTGCTTTTTAGGAAAAAAAAACTTGTTCATAAGTTTCAAAATAAAAATTTAACATTGATCGTGGTGAGGGCTCTTGAATAACTGTACATAACAAATGTTAGGGGAATATTTTTATATTCTGGGATAAAAATGAATATAAATATAAATATAAGCCAATATACCATTATCAGATTTTCAATCTTCCTGTTACTGAAATCAGGTGTTACAAAATAGGTGTTACCAAGCGCCTGTAAACGCCAATGATGTAGATATGTATATATGTTGTTTCCTAGATGTACTTATAAGGCTGATGAGAAGGATAGCTGTGGAGTTACTCCATTTATGGACGCTGTCAGAAATGGGCACATTCCTGTTGCCAAATTTCTGCTGGACAATCACCAAGTAAGATGGTCAAATGGGTCTGACATAGCAATCTGTACAGTTACTTTGTTGCAAAAAAAAGAATTAAATTGATTGTGTGTGTTTGTGTAAAAACAGGCTTCTCCTACTGCTGCAGATATTTTGGGAGTGCAGCCCTTACACCAAGCCGCTGTAACAGCCCAGGATGAGGCTTTGCGTTTCCTTGTGCAAGACCTTAACATTGATGTGAATGTAAAAGCCACAAAACTGGAGTTTACAGCCCTACACTACGCTGCTAAGGTTGTATTAAGTTGTATTAAGGTTGTGCTAAGTAATAATTGTTAAAGCAGCAGTAATAATGAAGCAAAAAGACTACAAATACATTAAATTAATGTCAGTGGAGTTGCAGTAATCTATGTATTTTTGGAGAACTTACCCTAGGTTGGGATTGTATTTTTAGGAAGGTCATACAGACACCATAAAATCCCTGCTGCAGTTGGGTGCTGATCTTCATGCTAGAGATAAGAAAGGAAGATCGGGTAAGAATCAGAGTATGCAATGACTACACTTTACCTTTTTGATAATTTAATTGTTTAACGTTTAAATGTCAAACCTCCAAAAGCCAAAATAATACACTGTTTTTTTTACATGCTTGGAAGTAGTATTTCATTAGTAAATGAGTCATGTCAAAGCAGGAAAAAAAGTTTTTCTGAGGTCCAGAGATGGTTCAGTTGGTAATGACAATTATATCTTGCTGTTGAAAAAATGTTTTTAATTGTTACAACCTTTAGATTCAGCATGGTTGGCTTAAAATGTGCATGTTTTACTATCTCATTTAAGAAAAGGAACTGTGTGCAAACAATGTATTATACTCTGTGATGTGCTTCTCAGCATTACACATGGCATGTATTGGGCAGCATCCAGGCACAGCCAGGACCCTGCTACAGCTTGGTCTCTTGGACACAGAGGACAGCACAGGCACTTTTGCCAGACAGCACAGCAAGAAACCAGAAGTAATCAGTGTGTTTGAAGATTCTTCACAACAATGTATCCAATAAATTGTAACTGGTAAACAATTATGTAAATTGATCTAAAAATAAAAGTGACTTGCTGGGTGTGACAAGTGTGCTTATTGCTTCCTGGTAGGTGATAGCTGAATGACATCTATACATTTAAATATTTATATTTCACATTATATACCTACATATTACTTTGTATTCGGTTATTGTTAATTCGGTTTATATTCAGTTTCATTACTTTATATTTCATTGTCAACCTACACAGACAAAAGGTGTAAAATGTACATATGGGACAAGCAGAAGAAAATGATCAATTTTCCACCTGCATCTCTGCATCTGTGCTGTTACGTTTCTGCTTCTGTTATAGGCGAAGTCCCATTAGAGTGAGCGGGAAATGACTAAAATCACATTTATTTTGCCATTAGTTCTGTAAAATGTTTGATATCTTATTTTCTTTCTCTTTTTGGTGATGTAACAAAGTCTGAGGTTTAAACCATCGTTTAAATGTGGTTTGAAACGTGTCCTGTTCCTGCCTGGCGGTGGCCAGTCGCAGTAGGAAAAGGTTGCGTTCACTGTAGGCAGCTGGTGCGCAGCTTAAAAGCAGGTTTAAAAAAAAAAAAACACCCTCTGGCCATGTTGGCGCTGCACTGACACTTGGGACAATTTTCCTTTTTGTTTTGAGCGAATTAATTCCAGTTATATAATGCACGTCAACGCAACGTTTTATTTGCAAACTCATCAGATTTTGTGGTTCCCATCAATTTGTGAGCACTGAAATGAAGATGACTTTTAAACACCCCATATCAGAGCTTAAAGGGGCTTGAAATCATCTGAAACGTTTTCCAGTGTTAAATAAAAAATACTATGGAAGTGGGGCTACGTGTTTAGCGAAGCAATTGGAGCCGTAAAACCACACTAACGCAGCCCTCGCGTTTAGTGCGCAGCCGGAGCGCTGGACTCCGCCCACGTCGCTCATCCGACCTGCTCGACGCTCGGCCGTCTCTCTCATTTCCAGCATTACAGATCTCCATTTTATTTGGGCCGACGCACTAGCGAAACAGGAATAAACTCGAGGGGAAAATGAATGAAGAATACGACGTTATCGTTTTGGGAACTGGACTGACGGTATGGTGCCATTTAGCTCAACATCAGACATTTCTTATCTGCATGCTGTTCCGTGTTTGACCCGTCTCTGCAAAAAAGCGCGATAATGCTAGCCACTTAGCATCTCCTATTATTAGCCTTCGCTGCATGAGCTCAAAGCAAGCTAACTGTAGCAAGATGGCTATTTGTTTCACTGAACCACTCACCACCCTACTCATCAGTATGCAGAAATAACACGCGGTTCTATCTCGGCATACTACTTTAAACGGCAGTATGCGGCTTTGTTGGCAGCCAGGCTAACTAGGTAGCATTAGCCGAAGAAGGCTAATGGCAGATTAGGCCTCCTTAAGTCATACACACGGTGTTTCAAACTTTTTTTCATAGACATAATAACTTATAATTTAACCACACCCACTTCATAACTGTATGTTTGCATTTGGCTTACCAGTAATAGTTAACTTGCCCTTCCTTTATGGTTTGCATTATTCGGACGTTAGGTTTGCGTTAGCTAATAATGCGGCATTAATAGGTTAGTTAGCAATCTTAGCTAGTTAGTTGAAGGCGTCGTCAGACCAAAGACTCGAACGTGGATAAAAGCTAGTGGAGATAGTTATTATCGTGTAAATTGTTTTATTAATGGCTGGGTAGTGATCTTGTTGCTCTTCGGATCGTCTGTAATGCAACAAGCAATTGCAAACAAAAGAAAAGTTCATCTGTAGTTCTTGTTAGCCAACACGTTTGTCTCTTTGATCCCATACACGTCATAACGAACTTATCTTAATATCAAGATTTTAAGTTAACTTATGACGGAATGATTGAAAGCAGGTTAACTTAATCTGACTAAGTTGCCTATGTTAGAGACTGGTGCCGTGTTCTCTGTATTGGTTTGGGTGGGGATTTTCAGACGGCTCTTCAGAGCGTTTAGCAGCGTAAAAGCTGCCAGGTTACAGTAATGAAAGCTCACTTGGCTCATTGTTTAAGAGTCAGTAACTTGGTAAACAACCGCGCCCTAGTTGCTTACTAAATATTCCGTCTCTATTTACAATATACCAAACACACACACCTTACTGCACGATATGAAGAGAAGTTACATTATAGTTTTGTCACGTAATGTCATAAAATCGTTACTTTAACAGCTTTATTTGTATGGAATGAATCATCCAAGGATGAGAAGATAATAGAAATTACTGAAGATGCTAAATGACTGTTGAATTTTTCATGATCTTTCATGATCTATCTTTGTGTAATTGGTCTCAAACAAAAGCTGATAAACTGTTCATTTTAAAAGTGATTTTTAGATGGGGAAAATTAGGTAGTTTATTATACTGATCTCTTTGGATTCATCTTAATTGTAGAAGCTAAAATTTGTTATCAGTGACTTAATGAAACAGACAAACAAAAAATAAGAACAATAAAAGATTTTCTTTTATATCAAAATATTACTGTTTGACTTAATTTGCTTAGCATGCCTTTGTTCATGTGTACTACAGAGCTTTAATGATTTATTTTGCAGCCCCAATATTCCACATTTGAATTTGTGTGCTCTGATCCTCATCTTGACCTTTCACGAATGATAATCAAAAAATATTCATTGTTTATATGAGTCCTGAACTAAACACTAGATATTAAGTTTAAGCAAGTCATGTTGAGAGCTTGTTTAACTTTGCCAAGATTTTATGCATCACCAAAAAATGCTAGGAATGAGTGTGCTTGCCTTACTGTGATGTGACTTTAGTAGACTTTGAAATGTTACTGTTCACAAATTTGTATTAGAGTTTGCATACTGTTGCCACATTAATGTTTTCCGGTGTCATTATGAATATTAAAGTATTAAAAACTGAAATTCAGGTCTTGCAGAGCGCAGCACACCTCAGCAGGAAAGAGGAAGTGGAGAATCTGGAGAAACGCATTTGCTGGCGCTGCTTCATATTCTCTCTGCCACACGAATAGGAATGAGCTTGAAACACAGGAAATGAAAGTTTGAAATGATTTAGTTCTGCAAAAGAGTGAGTCTGAGCTGCTAGACAGGATGCTCATACTCACTGAG
The DNA here is from genome assembly GCA_032718565.1 of Distichodus sexfasciatus. Classification (NCBI taxonomy): domain Eukaryota; kingdom Metazoa; phylum Chordata; class Actinopteri; order Characiformes; family Distichodontidae; genus Distichodus; species Distichodus sexfasciatus. Next base: position 101,980 of record JAVGVS010000080.1, read on the forward strand.
TTTTCTTTAGTTGTTCACTTATCTTTAATCCTGTTTGGGTGATAATATGCAACCTGTATGTATTTAATTCGTAGTTTTTCTCCATCAACATGATTTGTTTGCTTGTACTTTTTTAGTCCTGCTGAAACTTTTAGTGTAAAATTATCTGCACAAAGCAGTAGTTGTTTATGATTTTGTTTAGAAAGCAAGTAATATAAAAAGTTATTTGATTTCACATAGTAGTGTTTGGTCTTTTCTCCATCCTTTTTTCTTTCTATTCTGCAGAATATGCAGTTGTCATCTGACTCTGTATTGGCAGATATATTAGAATGTAGACACTCATCTTTTTCCACATACAAATGTCAATCATCCAGAAATTCTCTGAGTGGCATAAAGCAAGTTAGCATACAAAGGACAGGCCCATGTTGGAGTTTAGTATGGTAAAAGATAAGAGAGGCAGAAATAATGTGGGTGGGTGGTGGGAGCACATGAATCAAAACTGACAGATTATGGGTTTTTTTCTGAGTGGCATTTTTCTGCATTGCAAGCTCTGGCAGATTTTGACACCCTGATTTTGAGCTGACATATGGGACTGATGGACAGAATGATCATGCCATGCCAGGCCTTTCGGTCCCGGCAGGTGTCCAACACCATGAAAAAGGAGATGAAATGTCACATTACCTGAGATGGTGGCCTCTTTTTTCCATGTGACTGACTGAAGTTTGTCTTTTCAAAAGAAGACTGCGAACCATGCCTTAATCACTCAGCTGATTTTTATTGTTGATTTGTTAACCTTTAACTTGTATTACATTCTTCCTCGTCCAGAGCCTTTGTACTATATTAGAGAGGTTAGCTGTGATCTACATTTGAATGTTATTTGGCCTTTTGGCTCATCTGACAGCCGTTGGCACACATATACAGTACAGGTGTAGAGGTAGTGAGCTGAGGGCATTGCTGAGATGCTATGTTGGCACTTAACTCTACTGGATTTGAGTGACAGTTCAACTCAAAGGCAAGACGTGGTTAGTTTGAAGGAAAGGACGGTGGTCATTCTTTGGGCTGAGCACAGCAGTTGGAAACCACAGAGGCCTGAAAAAGGTGCAAATAGTGACATTTCCCTTGGTTTTCAGGGCGTGTCCCTGTTTGAGTGCCAAATGGGCAGGCATGAGGTTTGCTGGCCGAGCCAGTCCTGACACAGGCTGAATGTGGAGAGGAGAGTGAATAAAAACAAAAAGTTGTAATCTGCGTTTCCTGTGTCACAATGGAAATCTGTCTACTGTTCTCTGGTAGACGGCAGCATTCGCTTTCATCGTACTAACTGAAAAGATTGGAATTATCATATTGAATAACAAATTAAACAGTGTTTTTGGCTTCAGCAGCATATCGGCTCTGCCAGGCCTGCTTGTTTGTACATCATATTTGTGGTGATTGCACCTTTACTTCATTTTTTTAAGGAAACTTTGCATGCCTGATAAGATCCTCTCCAGCAAATTGATTTGTGCAGCCATAATGTGGAAAGCAAAGTTGTTCAAGACTAATGAATAGTGTGCCAGCATCGTTGTGGATGGGCTGTCATGCGTTATCTGTTTAAAGTCCGCTTTGTCACATGACTCCCGTGTTTGCCGCCTGTACAACCAGATTTAATCGCATTTCAGCTTCTGAGACAGCCAGGACATTCTCAGTGTTTGCTCACATGTTCTTATTTATAATTTCCAAGACTGGAAGAATGGTTCCATTTATTTGATGTTGCTCCTTATGCAGTATTTCCTTCAAGAAGCATGTCCTAAAAAGAGCAGAGGCGGAGTAACATTGAGCTAATTCAAGGTGTTTAATGGAGTGTTAAATTAAGTTTGTAACACATGCAGACTTTTTATGCCTTCATCTTTCTGTCTTTCCTTCATTCTGGGCTACTGTTACTTAACAACTTATTTGGCATCTGTTACAGCAGATGTGTTTACTGCCCTCCTTGGAAAACAAAAGGAAATATCAGCATTAAGTTTTCTCAATAGTAGACTGACAGTTAACCAGACACACTCAGATATTGACACTATCATTCATTGTGCAATATTAAAATAACTCTAAAGAGTACATGTTGAATTGCATAGTAGACTAGCAGCTTTATTTGTTGTTTTGTAGTCTGTTTTTATTTTTCTCTTACTGAAGCTAGAGATGGATGCGTTTGAGGAAGGAACATGCAGGTTAAATCTTTATCTGAGGAGACCAGGTTTGCCTTGTGATGGCTTGATTTGATTCTCTACTCATTATTGAAGCTGTGATATTTGCAACGATTAATGTAACACGTGATTTCCTTGTTTTTACTCCTGAGATTGTACCTGTTCAGGATCAGGGAATCCACCACTGCAAACTATAATAGAAACATCCTGCAGTGTGTGTGAGAGTGTGTGTATGTAAATGTGCTCTACTTATTGTGTGTGTTTCCTGCAGGAATGCATCCTGTCTGGGATCATGTCCGTAAAGGGGAAGAAGGTTCTGCACATGGACAGGAACTCTTACTACGGAGGAGAGAGCGCTTCCATCACCCCACTAGAGGACGTAAGGCCTTATAACCTTGTAGAAGGCTTGTTACAATACTTTGTTGTTTAAAATCACTCAATACAGTTCTTTCAGTACAGTACAAATGCTTAACTATATAAGTCCTGGAGGCCCCGGTCCAATACTCCTGTAACGGTTCAGTACTGACTCAGATTATGTCTGATTTTGGTAACGATGGGCAGATTTATTCTCTCAATTGCTTTGTTTGCATCAGTTAGTAACTATCAGTATTTACATTCCCATTCGGTAGATGTATTATTTTATACTGGTATTTTTATTTGTGGCAATTATCTGTGTTAAAGAATTTGTAGTTGAATTATAATTGCTGTTAATTTGATTTAATAATAAATCACTTAGTACATTCATATAAAAATGTATTTGATGCATTTTGTTTTACAAGGTTGGAAAACGCGTTATTTAAGTCAATCCATATGTTGGATTAAAACCCATTCAATAAAGTGAGACATGCATCTCATGAACTAAACACTGATAGTAGGTCAGTAATCTGTATTGTTACCGAAAAAGGTGGATTGCTTACATAAAACAGAGTACATATTGTGAGATATAGTAGCATTACACCCCCAACTTAAATGTAAAATGTAATGTAAACATTAAATTCATTAGCCTTTAATCTAAAGAGACTTTCATGATAATCATACTGGCTGTTCTCTCTTCATAGTGAAACATTTGTGAAAGTGTTTTATAAATGTTTGTTTCCCCCCTCAGCTGTACAAGCGCTTTAGCCTGCCCGGCAGCCCTCCTGAGTCAATGGGAAAGGGCCGTGACTGGAACGTGGACCTCATCCCCAAATTCCTCATGGCCAATGGTGAGAGCAAGCCCCCTCCCTCCTCCTACACAGCTACGCATAGGGGATTTGCGATCAGTGGTGAAAAACAAGTCACGTTCCGGAAAACTCTGTGCCAAGAGCTGCCAAATTCCATAGCTGATCTGTTCCTGTTGCCTAGCAATCAGAAATTACTCAACACTTATGTCAGCTAATTGGCCATTCACACTGCAGAATAGGATCATGAAAATGTGATGTTAGGAAGTGAGGGTGAGTGCAAAAACATGGTGCCACATGCAACTTAGTCTGCTGAAAACATGACCTAGTAAAATCCAAATATTTATGTTTTTTTTTAAATGTTTTCTTTGTTATTAAAACTAATATTTTGCATATAGTTTAATACTATTTGATACAATATTTAAGATATAATGAAAATCTTTATTTGATTCCTATAGATCAACATATAGTATCATAGATCATCCTGTAGTAACATAGACAGCATAAACTGAAAGAAGAATGTGAAATTGTATATTGTGATAGATGTCTAGATATACATAGAAATAAATATTATGTAATTTTTTGTGTGCCAGTGCCACTATATGTTATGTGACTGTTTCTTGCAGCATATAAAGGTAAAAACGCTTCTCAGTAATGGCATGTACATGTCTCTTTTGTGTGTGTAGGTCAGCTGGTGCGCATGCTGCTGATCACACAGGTGACGCGTTATCTGGACTTCAAAGTGATTGAAGGCAGCTTCGTCTACAAAAAGGGCAGCATCTACAAAGTGCCCTCCACTGAGACTGAGGCTCTGGCTTCCAGTAAGTTAGCTTTGAGGCTCTGTGGAGTGGTTAAAGGACTTATGAGCTAAAGGAATAGGAGCTAATTGAGTCTATGACAAAGGGCATTTGGTGTTTTCTGTAGTCTCTACACACTTAAAACTGCCTTAAGTCAGAGCAGTATGATTAATAGTTTGCACTGGGTTGTTTTTGGTTTTACTTCCCCTTTTCTTATAAATATGGTACACAGTAGTGCGCTTATAATAAGATCATTGTTTGTAAGTGTACTGTAGTTCCTCTTCTGTTGGACACAGTAAGCTCTTCAAGCTCTGATGTCACATTAACTTTTCATTCTTTTTATTTCATGCATGCAACAGCATGTTTTCATTGTGAGAGTCTAAAGGTTCTGATTGTTCTCCAAGGTCTGATGGGGCTGTTTGAGAAAAGACGGTTCCGTAAGTTTTTGGTGTTTGTCGCCAACTTCGACGAGAACGATCCTAAGACTATGGAGGGTGTTGACCCCAACAAGACCACCATGCGTGAGGTTTATAAGAAGTTCGACTTGGGCCAGGATGTGATCGACTTCACGGGCCATGCCATTGCTCTCTATCGCACAGACGAGTGAGTATTATTAATGCTGACTAGTTTAACAGACATGATTTGCGAACTCTGGTTTTAAATGTTTTCTTTCTCTCTCCTTCTAGTTATCTGAATCAGCCGTGCATAGAGACGATAAACAGGATTAAGTTGTACAGTGAATCTTTGGCAAGATATGGGAAGAGCCCTTACCTTTATCCCCTGTATGGTCTGGGAGAACTCCCCCAGGGCTTTGCTAGGTCAGTGTCTTCTACACCTCATACAGCTAATGAATTGTATTATAGCTACATCTGATTGCAGTACGTTTCCGCAGCACTAGAGTAGGGTGTATCTGTACTGTACTATTATGTGAACAAGAAGCTCATAGCATCCATCCAAAATGAAAACATCAATCAAATATCATACATATTGTAGTCCTTTTATATTGGACTGGAGGTAAAATGTTGAGTGATGGTTTTTGTTGCTTTTTGTCATTTATTATGAATGGAATTGATTTCACTAAATCACCATATGATATTGTCTCATATCGCTCACTGGCTCCTAATTTGGATCTTAAAAAACTGTCACTGTATTGTGGTAGATTTTGTGGAAGTTAAGTGTTATTTATTGAATCAATATATTGTGATGAAATTTGTGATTTACACATTTAAACTAGAGAACAATAAGTACATTTGTCTTTGCAGATTAAGTGCCATCTACGGAGGAACCTACATGCTGAACAAGCCCATCGAGGACATCGTTATAGAGAATGGCAAAGTGGTGGGCGTGAAGTCGGAGGGGGAGGTGAGGTTTGAACGTCATATGCTATGCTTATTTATTCATATAGAGACACTGCAAGATTGTAACAGTTGATTTCATATCATTATATAATCCACTTGATTGTCATCCAGTTATCCTTGTGATTGTCCTGCTAAAGTCAGCATGGTTTCTTTGCACACAATCAGATTGCTCGCTGCAAGCAGCTGATTTGTGACCCCAGCTACGTCATGGACCGTGCCAAGGTTTATGGCAAGGTGATCAGAGTGATTTGCATTTTAAGCCACCCAATCAAGAACACCTCTGATGCCAATTCTTGCCAGATCATCATCCCGCAAAACCAGGTCAACAGGAAGCATGGTAAGGAATTCAGGAAGTGGAATCACAGCACAAGGTTCCTGTTCATATCAGTTTATATGAATAACTATATGGCATAGTATAGTACCAGTGCCTGCTTTTTTGTTAAGTTATATGCCTTTTCTTTTAGATATCTATGTGTGCATGATCTCATACGCACACAACGTGGCAGCCCAGGGCAAGTACATTGCTATTGCCAGCACCACTGTGGAGACTGATGATCCTGAAAAAGAGATAAAGCCTGCTCTAGATCTGCTGGAGCCAATTGAGCAGAAGTATGTCATCTCTCTTGCTGTATCAGTCGTCACGTCGCTATGATTATTATGTGCCCAGTCAGGAAATGGTTGTGGTATTGACAGGCAACTAAATATGATTCTGCTGCCTGTTAATTTCTACTATTCTACAATCTTTGACAGGTTTGTGAGCATCAGCAATCTATATGCTCCAACTGATCTGGGAGCTGAGAGCCAGGTTAGTCTTTCTTACAGAGTCTTCTATGTGGAACCTTGCAGCCTTTGCACCTTGGAACCATGCAATCTTTTATGCCATATTACATATATAGTTGCATAAACATTTATTCATTTTGTTATGTATGTTTTGTAAATTGCCCATTCATTATAAAATAATTTATACTTATTTTTTATTAATACGATTTTTTATATGCTCAAGAGGTATAGGTGAATGTTTTAAATCTATGAAAGCAGTAAGTAAGGTGTTGGGGTTTTTTTTTTGTCTCTAATCAGGTTTTCGTCTCACGCTCCTATGATGCAACAACTCACTTTGAGACCACTTGTGACGACATCAAGGACATCTACAAGCGCATGACTGGCACAGACTTTGACTTTGCAGAAATGGAGCGCAAGAAGAACGACATCTTTGGTGACGGTGCCGACCAGTAACTTAGTTTGGGGCACTGCCGAAAAGTCAGATTTTCAGAGGATGGTAAAGTTTAAGGAAAAAAATTAAACAAAAAAAATAAAGACGAAAAAGGTAACCAAAATGGGCTAGCTGATGATTTGAAATATATGTTTTTGCCCATAAGAGAATTTCATGTATACCATTACAAATTTAGCATTTAAACGGGGGGAGATGGGTCTGGCGGTCTGCTTTGTATAATCAGGTTATGAGACATATTGCACTGATTGTTGGTTGACGTCCTGTAACTAGTTGCCATCATGTCTTTGTGTTATCACAAATGGGGAGGGCGGTTAGTCCAAAGATGCCAAATGATCAGATGTACTCAAGTGATGTTAAGGCACAGGTGAAGTACTCAAACAGAAGCAGTAGTATTTTTTATAAATGTGGAAAACTAAGTAAAAATGGCCACAAGCTGTCATGAAAAACAAACCTGTAAAATCTGGTGAGAAAAAAGTTCCTCAATGATTATAAGCCACAATAACAGACTTTGATGTCAATCTTGCAGGAATAAATGCATTGTATTTTCCTACAGATTGGTGCTAGCAGTATATGTTCAAACCTTGCCTTGCAAATGTAAGGGAAATGTCAAGCACACTCAATGTATATAACCTCATTGCCATTTAAGACGTTTTATCCAGCCACTGATTAAATAAAACTTGTGCTAAATACATATGAGAAAACTGCATTAATTTGACAAACTGACCTGTTTTTCAGTAAAAGAATTGTTGGATAAGGCACAGACTTTGGGCTTTTTTTCCAGCTATTGCCTTTACATCTGTTGTGAGGAGCAGTGCAGAGTTATCAGGCCAATGGTCAGAGAGGTTAACGGTTTCTGGTTTCTAACCAGAAAGCTACTTAAATGTATAGGTGTATGAAGCTGCTTGAACACTGTGCTTTAGAAGAGCTTTGTCTCTCTCCGGTTGTTTTCTTTTTCCAGCGGGGAGAGGAGCTTATAAAAGCAGACAATAAAGTGGCCTAGTTCTCCTTCGTGTCTCTGTTGCGTTAGAATGGACCAAATGTCTACTGCAGTATTGATATGACAGGGGCCCTGTTCAAAATGTCATCAGTGTTTTATAACGGAAGAACTGTGCTGAACAAACAGGGCTCAAATGATTTCTGTACTGCAAATTAAAAATGTTAACTTGTGAAAAAGTGCTTGCTTGTTTTTGTGTTTCTTATCAGCATATTCAGATTCAAAAATATATAATCCCATTTTTCTACTGACTTGGATTTATGGCATTTTTGAAGAAGCTGTTCCACAGTCCTTATATTTTCTAATTACAGAGACAGTCTCCTTGGAGCAGTCTAGGGTTAAGAGTCTTGCTCAGTGGTGGTAGTGCTGCTGGCTGGATTCGGTCAGACTTGAACCAACAACTTCTTGGTCTTTACTATCCTACCACTATTGCAACCATTTGAACAGTTAATCACATAAATCAAGCTATTGCTTTCATTTCCAAAATTTTAATTTCAAATTTGTCAATTAGGTTCTGTCATTTTATGGAGAGTGGAGTTTGGCAGACTATTATAAAACAAGTTTAGTCTTTCAAATTTACGGACAATGGCTTAAATCATCCTCATTACCTCATGCGACAGGCTTCTTGAGTTCTGCACTTTTCTCTTCTTTTCTTTTCTCACTTTATAAAACGTTTTCAAGAACAAAAGGCCAGATGCCTTACATTCAAGCTCTCAAAATAACTTAATAATGGCAAAAGGCTACATGTATTTTGGGAGACTGATATAAATTAAAGAGCATGTAATAAACGTTAGATGCAGAGTACTGTCACGTGCGTGTTTTCTAGTGATAAGACTGCCCCTGTATTTGGCCTACGAAAGTCTGTAAATGTAACTAAGCTCGGATAATTAGCTATACTGTATATGTTGCCTATGTTATGTGATGTTCATGTTCCTGACCGGTAAAGGTACCACTGAGGTACTCATGAGCAAGCTACCAGGTACATTTCAAGCGCTCTTGGAGGCCACCAGGTGGCGTGGGGTCCCCAAGAGGCCGCTTGATTCTCCGATGCTTTGAGCCAGCTCTGCAAGGAACAGGCCGGCCCTAAGCTCGGCTCTCCGGGCGCTGCCAAGAAAGCTCCTCACAAAGTGTTTCTCATGCTATTGTTCAAAAATAGCAAGTGAACACCAGGGCGTAATATAGACAAAATAAAACGACTCGATTTTTCTTATTTTATTTATAATTACCTACAAGGTATCCCATTTCATGATAGACATTTACGAATGCCATATTCCCAGATGAAAACGGAGACGATATTGTTTAAAATCAAAACGTACTGTAAACCCAATCTCGGAAAACTACATCTCCCACAATTCCTTTGCACTGTAGCGCGCCTTACAGAGCAATAAAGCGCCGGTTTATTTGAATCACGTGAGCGCCTCTAAAAATACAGTTTTCTTATAAAACACATCTGCGCGTATGGAGTGACATCTATTGGGGTTTTGGTTAAGGTTTGCTGACTCAAATATGGACTTAACTGCAGCCCGACCGACATTTTACGGTGATCTGGGTAAGTTGTTTTCCTTCGAGTTCTAAGAGAAGAAACCCCATAAACAACACGATTTATGGCTTAGTGTAGAATGTAGTGTAGTAATTATTGAGTGTTACCTGTTACGTTAATAGGAGATTTGGAGACCAAATGGATAAAGAACTGTTTCCGCAGGACTCAAACATGAACATTATTTTTCATAGAATGTCTCATAATAAAAATCTGCGTGAACATATCACAGATACAGTATGTTCTGTTCTTACTACTTCTTAAGTTATATCTACAGTGCCAGCACTTTTAATACTAGATACAGTTGATGGATAAAACATCTCAGCAGTAGAATGATTCCAAGCATTCTTTACTATGACAAATCTGAGCTGTCCTGAAAACAAAAAAAAAATCATTAAGTATCATTAATGTATGGCTAAACTATATACACAGACACTATAATAAGCCTAAAATAAAGTTGCTCAAACGGTTAAATCCAGATTGTTCCGTGACGCCGCTCGGTAGGTTTCTGGGCCGACCGCACGCCAGTGCACGAGGCCGCGTCGTTAGGTCGCGTGCTGCAGCTGAAGCGGCTGCTGGACGGCGGCGCCCCGGTAAACACGGTGACGGTGGACAACATGACGCCGCTGCACGACGCCTGCTTACAGGGACATGCACCGTGCGTGCGCATACTGCTGGACGCGGGGGCGCAGGTGAGTTACGTCGCGCATAATCATGCACTTTTTTCTGCAATATACAACTTTCCTACAGACAATATTAATAACAGCAATGTTAACAACAAAATCACACACCACGGCAGCTTATAAACAACACATTATAAACCAGTGTCCCCTCGGGTTGGAGCAACTAAATATGCAGGAGTGGCTGATAATTTACAAGTTTGTCAGACACAAAAGTAAAACGAATGATTTCTTAAGTCTTATTTCTTAGGGACTTTCTTGTAAAACCTCAAAATAAGTGGAAAAGTTAAACCAAAAAAATGGGTATACATAAAGAGATGTGTTATAATTCATTTAAGTAATGACAAAATGAGCAATAACCCATTCTGTAAAAATCTACACACTTGTGTAATGTAGTTTTTTACATTTCCTATACTCTTAAACTTCCAGAAACTATTGCAGACATTTTATTTATTAGTAAAGCTGTTAATCAAAAATAGACAGTGGTCAGTAAACAAATTGGAAGAATTATTGGAAAACTAAAAGAGCTTTTGGAACCAAACTGAAGTTGAGACAAGACTAACAATATAATAGTTTTAAAATGACATAATATTATTTGTTAAAGATCACTAAAGGTGAAAATATGATTATAGTTTACCACATATTGTTAAGAAAGTGATGATCCAAATAATCCATTTGTCTTAAATGTGGCATTTAAGGAATAGGAATCTGCCATTTAAAGCTTCATACATGATTATCATTCTGGCCTGAGTCACGTTTTCTTGGCTTTCGTGTCTCAGGTGGATGTTCGCACCATCCACGGCAGCACACCTCTGTGCCATGCCTGTTCAGCTGGAAGTGTGGAGAGTGTGAAAATGCTGCTGGACCACGGAGCCTCGGTAAACCCGTCCCTAACCGCTCTCACTGCCTCCCCGCTCCACGAAGCCTGCATACAAGGTGAGACATTTACATTTATGGCATTTTAGCAGACATGGCCTCCATTTACTAATTTCAGGGGGAGTTACCATTAGAGCAACTTGGGGTTAAGGGTCTTGGTCAGAGACCCAGTGATGGTAGTGCTGGAGGTAGGATTTGAACCCACAACTTCTTGGTCCAGAGGAGAGTATCCTAACCACCAGAACTCCCACCACACAGTGAGACATTCTGGAGCTGTGGATTCACACATGAAAACCCCAATAACGAAAAACTCCCTCTCTAAACATTTATGTTCTCATTTATATTATGTCAGAAATAAGCATATGTGATGTGGTCACATAAATTCATTGTTTTAACGCATAGCAGAATATGCATTGTGATGGAGGCTTGATGAAAGCTCCTAATTTGGTGTACTAGACATCCTTTCTTAAACAAATGATTTTCTATTAATTTGTTACCATTATTTTATAGTGATTATTCTTTTGGGGACTATATTTGAGCACTAGAGAGTGAAAAGACTGTGTGAGACAAGAAAGTTAGATAATAAAAAAAAAAGAAATAAAATAAAGATATATCTGCTGTGTGTTTCTGTGCAGGTAATCCCGAATGTGTGAAGCTGATTATATCAAAAGGAGCCTTGCTTGAGGCATTTGACATTCATTTTGGCACACCGCTCCATGCAGCCTGTGCAAAGGCCCATGTACATTGTGCCAGGCTGCTTCTAAATGCAGGTAAGCAAGGGACAGACAAGTCTCAGTGCACACTTTACTGGACATTTGATTATATACCATACTTTACCATGAAGAAATTCATCTTTAAACTTTGACTACCCAGTGCATCATTTGGATGCATAAATGCATAAATAATTTGACATATTTTTTCTCAAAAAGCATTGCCTTTAAATGTGTAAGAGCTGGGTTCAAAATGTCCAGTGAATTGCAGGGGAGAGCTACTAAAAATAGAGCTTCCCCAAAAGTCATAGTGTAATTCAAACCCAGCCTCTAAGTATTCAGCAAAAACATTCTACTAACACTGCTCCTGGCAGTAACATTTCTTATAGGCACAATGCCAACATAAGAGTCACATAAGGTTTAATAGATAAGAGCAAACAAAAAGAAAAATCAGCATCACAAAGCAGAGGCTTATGGGTAATATCTTTCTGCTTCTTGTGTACACCCTTTCTAGAACACATCACTTGAGAAAGAAGCAGAGCATTATTTAGCTAACTTGTGTTTAACCACAGTGAAATAAAACAGAAGCCTGTGGATCACAGCTCTCTCTCACTCAGTAAATATAGTAATTTGTGTGCAACAATTTTTAGGGCTCTCTCTAACTGTCTCAGGGGAGAGTCAGGGGAGCTAGTGTCCTCCCCTTGGAGCCCCTATAATTAGTACCATGATTACATGCATGTTTGTGCATGTACTGTATGTAGGTGCCAAGGTGAATGCAATGAAGTTCCATGAAACCGCTCTGCACCATGCAGCAAGAGCCGGGCGGCCGGATCTGATCGAGTTGCTAGTGGAGTTTGGGGGAGATGTGAATGTTAGTGATAACCTGGAACGCAAGCCCATAGACTACACCACGGCTGGCTCGCCATCCCACATTTGTCTGCAGCACTACGAGAGTGAGAACACCACTTGCACATATATATTTTCCCATTTAAGTTTCTTTGTTTCTCCATCTATTTATATTTTGAACTACTTACTTATATTAGTATCTTGAATATTTAATATTTTTCACCTTAACTGTCTTTGCACCAATTACCAAAGCAAATTCTTTGTATGTGAAAACATGCTTGGCAATTAACTTCATTCTGATTCTGATTTGTGATATTTTCTGCTTATCAAGATAATATAAATATAATGAAAGTAATTACTGATTGGCATTGTGTGTGATTCTGCAGATACACCTCTGTCTCTACAGCAGCTGAGCCGCATCACACTCAGGACATTGTTAGGCCCCAGGTTTGAGCAGGTTGTGACCCAACTGGACATCTCTCAACGCATCATAAATTACCTCTGCTATAAATGACACAGTAGAACTCTTAAATATGTCTTTAATGCATTTCATTATTCATTCTATCAACTTGGGAATCTATAGCAGCATTTGAAACATATGAAAATATAAAAATATAACCTATTAATTGGAGCTTAGGCAGAGTGTTAGATTCTGAGAGAACAAATGAGATATTCAAAGATTAAAATCAAAACAAGTACGAGTAAAAAAACTCGGATATTCTCTGTCATGCTTTTTTTCCTCGAAAATTTACACATTTTATCTCTGAGAATATTCGAGTTTCTCACGTAAATAAACAAATAATATCGGAATGTCTGAACAATTTCTCGTAAATTTAACGCCTCCCTCAGCTCCAGTTTTATTTAAACCTACAATAAAATGTCTTCGTAAAAAACTGACTAGTCATATCGGAAACCTCAGAAGAAACAATGGACGAATGATTTGAGATTGTTGTAGCAAATATTGTGACAGAACACGCTACGTCTTAAAATAATGGAGATAAACGTTGTGTTTAAACGGGTTTGCAGCTTGTTACTGGGTCTGACGTGTGTGCTAAGGTCTTAATTGCACTACAACTCCCATAATGCATGTTGAAAAGCAAAAAAAAGGGAGCAATGACGTTGGCGTTTGCCGCATTTGTAAACACGGAGCACGGTGTGTGTTTTGGCGGCTGTTTGCTTGAGGTGACTTGTATGTGGTTTCACTTTAACGCCGGAGATGGAAGTAGAAGCAGCGAGGCCGTATTTTTTCGGTGATATCGGTAAGTCCTGAAGCACTCGGAGGCCGACACCGGCGCCATGAAGCCGCAGAGAGAGTCGGCAGCACGGCGGCGTTAAAACACCTCGCAACACAAGCTCTGTGTAGAACCTCGTACCTCTATAATCACCAAACCTGCGCAGTCGAGATGATGTGAAAACGTTATACACGTCTTTGCTTGAACAACCATGTACAGTATATGAGTCTTCGGGTGTTTAAAACAATCAATTATATGTGCTGTTTTTATTTTTCAGTTTGTATCCATATGTGTCTCTGTCCTACACTTGGGTCGATTTGTCAAACTATATGTTTCACTATGTATTTCCACCTAACTGAAGTATGTAATTATAAAGCTACTTGCGAATCAAGAGTTACACAATAACATTGTTCAAGAACCAGAGGTTAATAAAGTGATTCATAGGAATCTGGACACTTAAACGATCGGACTTCATAAATCTAAAATTAACGTAATTTTTAATGCCGTACATTTGTAGTGTGCATTTATTTTATTTCATTCGATACTGCTTTAGTTTCTATTATTGAACATAATTCAAATAATTACATTAAAGTTGATTAAGCTTTTTTTTTTTAATAAAATTTTTTAAATATAAGATTTGTTATAATTTACATGCAGTTCATTTTGAAAAAATGAAAAAAATCAGATTATTTAAAACGTAAGATAATTTTTTCAGTGTATGGGAGAATGGACATACAGTATGTGTAAAATTCCCCCCTCTTTCATATTTTGCCTCTGAAAAGCCAGACTATTTTGTGTGTTTTAATGTAGTGCAATAAATCACTGTACTTGTTGAGTCATTTTCCTATCTAAATGTCTAGAAATGAGTGGTGGCTCAAGACTTTGGCAAACAGAGCAAAGTGATATTTTCATGATAAATGTCCTAGTTAATGAACTACCAAATAATAGTATAGCTAATATAATAGCTTGTGTGTGTGATAATATGTGCACGGTTGTAAAGCGAGGTAGATTAATCCGCATACACAGATGTTCACAGAACCAACTGACTAATAAAAAGACTATTTACAGAACTACCTAATGATTTCTAAACGTAACTGTATGTGTGTGTAATAAAGACGTATGGTTGAATGGAGAGAGAGCTAAAATGAATATCCAAAAATAAGCTTCTATTATTAAATAAGACATTTATGTAACTGTGTTTGGGTTTTAGGGTTCTGGTCTGAGAGGACAGAGGTCCATAAGGCAGCGTACCATGGTCAGGTGTCCCAGCTGCAGAGTCTGATCCAGAGCGGAGCTTCAGTAAATATTGTGGCTGTAGATTCCATCACTCCTCTCCATGAGGCTGCCGTCAGGGGTCAGACCCAGTGTGTGAGACTACTACTGGATGCTGGAGCACAGGTTTCACACATAAACACACACTCTCTCTTCAAAATAAATAATATCATAGTGTATTACTCCATCACTGCTACTAACAACAAAGGAAAAAGTCATTTAAACAGAGTCATTAATTTAACTAGTCGTTAGTTGTTAAAAATGATGTGAAACTTCAGTTCAGATTTGGTTAAATGACTGACTTATTGTAAATGAAAGTTGCTTTAATGCTTGGCAATAACATTTTTAAGAACTGTAGTGTCATTGCAGAATAACTTCTGGTTTGATGGTAGACAATCTAATTACCCTAAACCTATTAAAGATGAGTAGAGTAATGACAGATACAGATAGCGTAAACACGTGTTGGCTATAAAAATACTGATGAAATTCAGTCCATAGCCTGAAAATAACAGATTTTAGTATCCATATTCAGAGGCACATTGGTTTTAAAAGTAGATTACTTGGTGCAAAGAACACAAAAAATCATAAAAATAGTCTTAAAAGCAGCTCATAGAAGTAGCAGTAATTAGTAGCAGTAGTAATTAGTCTTGATCCATACTTCCAACCTCCACCCACAAATTACTCACCCTTCAGTTATTTTTACACAGATTATGTGATGCTATAAAATGAGTAGTTATTTCCTTTCTGGAACTGAGGCTAAAGGAAACGCCACTTTCTCAGAATCTTCTGGATCGTGCTGGTTTGCAGGTGGACGCGAGGAACGTGGACGGCAGCACACCGCTGTGTGAGGCGTGTTCCGCCGGGAGCTTCGAGTGTGTGCGGCTGCTGCTGGAGTACGGTGCAAAGGTCAACCCCGCTCTTACCTCCCGCACCACCTCTCCTCTACACGAGGCCTGTATGGGTGGTAAGTCTTGACTCCTTGTGAAATTAAGTGTTCAGCATAAAGTGACGTTGCAATATGTGTGATATCTGATCAATGTTTTCATTTTGGATGGATGCTATGATTGATGATGATTGATGCTCATTGATTATTGAATTGATAATTATATTGACATAGATGTATCATTACATCCCTAGTGTGAATATGAGGAAATGCAGAAACATCTCCCATTGGTTTATTTGTGTGCTCTGTGAAAATGCAGGTAATGCTGACTGTGTTAAACTTGTGATAGCCAAAGGAGCAAGTTTAGAAGCCTACGATCTGTACAGCGGGACTCCGCTCCACGTGGCCTGTGCTAACCAACACCTGGAGTGTGTTAAGGTGTTGCTCAATGCAGGTAGAGATTAAAAAAAGGAAAATATTGTTGCTGCAAAAAGGTATTCATTGAATTTAATATAAATTTCATACCTTGTGTGTGTGAAAGGAGCGAATGTGAACGCAGCTCGGCTGCATGAGACATCACTGCACCACGCAGCAAAGGCCAACAGTGTGGAAATGATCGAGCTGTTGGTGGAATTTGGGGCGAACATCTATGCCAGAGACAAGCAAGAAAGAAAACCTGCTGAATACACCAGGCCTGGAACAGCATCAGCTCTCTGTCTTCAACTCTATGAGAGTGAGTATATGATGCTGAAAAATCCCACAGTGCTCAACAGGACCAGGTTAAAAATGTTCAGTGTTAATTTTATGGTTTTATTTTGTATAATTTCATTTTGGCATAAAATATCGCAGATTAAGTTAAACTGTATGACATCATAATGTGGTGATTTTGAAATAAATTAAAATGTTGAGTTCAAGGTCAAAATATCAGGATTTTCTGGTTGAGTGGCAATTCAGAAAATCACCACTAGGTGGCATGTTAGATTTAACTTTCTAAACTTCAGTTTTCTTTTAGTTACGACAGTTTCTTGTGACTTGGCTTTTTCGTATTTATTTTTTAATATTTTTTTCTAATAACCATTAAGAGTGTTTAATACAGTCAGGGAAGGAACATCCTATGAGTGTGAGTTCACTTGAAGCAATTAACTATCTGAGGTTGTGACTGAAAGTGGAGCGGGATAAAAATACCGACCGGCTTGGGCTCTCCATGGACCGGATTGAAGGCGAGGCCTAGAGTACTAATTGTTTTAATGATGATTCATGTAAACAATAGAACTATTATGCATATTGGAGCAGTGGAACCCAGTTGTCCTGCTAAAGTCACTTACCATAACACTCCTAATTGTCCCCTGGTGGATACTCTCTTCAGCACCCTAGTGTGGTGAGTGCAGAATGACTACTGGAGCATCTTTCACCAAATGTTGGTGCTGGATAAAGTGGAGAAACATTGGGCCTCATTCACCGACATTCCTTAGGAAGAAATCTGTTCTTAAAATCTACTTATGTGGATTTGACATTTAGCAGTAATTTCCTATTTGAGGTTTGTCCTTAGGTAAGAAGAGAATCCAGAATTGGTGAAGGCACTCTTAATTAAATTTTATTGCATGCCTGCTTGTGCTAAACATTAGTTACAGGGTTTTCTTCAATTGTACAGTTGTATAATGATAATACAATAATAAATTATTTTAATAATATTAAATTATTATAATGGCTTAATTCTTAAGAACAAATTCAAGTAAATATGTAAGAAAGTATGTCCACTGTTTCTGTAAAGCATGTTACAGCAATCTCTCTAATTTTCTGCATTTAGCAAACTGTCAACTTACCAGTCTCAAAACCTCTCACTTTTCAGCAATCAGGTTACCCTCTGAGCAAATGTCTGTAGCACTTTTTATCTTTAACTATAAACTTGAACTGTTTGGCAGATTTAGCACCTTAGCTGATGTGTGATGAGTATACCAGCAGCTAGAGCATCATCCAGGTGAAGATGCACATATAAGCACTATGTAAATTTAACATTGTCATTATTCATAACATTAACATTTACATATACACTTAGAGAATTTAGCAGGCGCTCTTATCCAGAGCGATTTACAGCAGTGCTTTGTACTCCGCCTACAACCTAACCTGTCTTGCATTGAGTTTAAGAGACTTGATGAGTGGCAGTAACACATTGCCATTAAAACAATCATCTTGATTACTAGAAATGTTATGTAAGGCTACTGCTGAGGGTTAACTACAGTGCCCAGTGTTTGTTGAGGTTGAACTTGTAGCCTTGGTGCTCGTTGGGATGTTTTGGATTGGAAAAATAGTAAACAGGACGAGAATGAAGATCTCAAAGCGGATTCCAGAACTGACCCCAGAACGTGTTGCAGGTCTGTCCTGTCAGACTCTGTGGCAACTATATCCAAGCAGCACATGCCATTAAGCAGAATAAACTCCATTACGGAATGTAAACGGCCTTGATGAGGTGCTCTGTCCTGATAATGCTGACATTAATGTGTCTGAATATGTGTGGCATTGTTCTTGACATACTGCTAATTGAGTTGTGGCATACAAACAGGCAGGGTTTTGGAATAGACAAGGCTCAGGGTTGTGACCGTAGGCACCCAGATATTAGATCTGGTTTTATCTTATGTTTCAGAATCAAAATCAGAAAACTTTATTCATCCCAAAGGAAATTGCTCATTTCCCACTAGGGCCTAAAAGCTTCTTCAAGGTCCTTTTATCTGTTGTTAGTTTTGTTTCTGTATTTTGTCGCCATGGTGCTGATAAAATTGTGCCAAAGGCTCTGAGGCATGCACAGACAAATTATTGCTCAGTACTCAAGATCAGTGCAATTCTGATTAAGTTCATGTTTATTTAACTCTGTGCCCACTGTTGTGCCAGGCTGTCAAGGCTACACCCAGTCACATGGCTGACCTTTTCTGTGCTACGCTGGCATTGCTGTTGTTGCAGCAGAAAGAGCAGTTACCGGGATCTGGCCATGAGCTTGAGATATGACTTATAGCTATCTAATGGCAGGGCCGATAAATTGGCTAAGTTTATAAAGTATTTATTTATGTCAATATGTTGATGACAATGCTTAAAAACATACACATAAAGATGTGTCATCATATTCTGAGCCCTACAGTTATCAAAATAAGCACCTGTCTTGAAAAGAAGAGCAGTTGCACTCTAGTCCAGAATTAGGATTGCTCTTGCAGATCTTCAGATAAGTCATGTGTAGAAAGCTTGAATGAAAGACAATGCAGTTTTTGAGTTCAGATCCCATGATGCTCTGCTGTCCCTACAGGTACGCCCCTGTCTCTACAGCAGCTGAGCCGTATCGCACTGAGGACCCTGTTAGGCCCCAGAGCCATGCAGGTTGTGTCCCAGCTGGACCTCCCAAATCGTATCATTCATTACCTCTGCTACCAGTGAGATGTCTACACACACACACACACACACACTCTCAGGACAGGTACAGTTCAGCTCCAACTTGAGCAAGATTACAGTATCAGTGTTGATCAGCACTATTATTTATTGACTAAATATCGTTCATGACGTTTTGATTTATTTATTACATTGCATTTTATTGCAGTCTATATTTTAAAGTGGAACTCTTATGCTGAAAGTCTTATGCTGCATTCGATGACAATTGGGGTCTTTGAACCTTCGTTCTCCACTAGGCACTAAGAAAATCAACTCGGAACAAAAAAGAGCCTCTGATTTTTTACTCAGTAACTCACCAAGTTTTCTTAACCTCAAGTTATGTAACTACTTAAGTTACAGATAATACCAACATGGCTGATTACACAGTGAAATACAATTTCATTACATTTAGTGGTACGTTAGTTAGTAAATACAGTAGCTTCACTCACAGCTTGTCCACTTTGTTTAACAAGTAATGTTAAATATACTGCTTGTGCATTCTTTGCAATTGCTTTGTAATGTAATTTGCCTACCTAGTCGTGAAGGAAAGCACAAAACCAAACCTAGATGTACCTTGTTCATTTCAAATGCTCAGAGGTCATAAATGATTTCCCAGTAACAAGATACATTCAATGGAGCATTAAAATGTACAGTGTAACAATTGTAACATTGTTGTATGTTTTGGCTGTTTTGGCAATTAACAAGAAATAGGCACACTGGCTTGTACTCAGGAATCGCACAGACTCTGAAACTCAGGCCTGACATCAACATAAATGACAGTGCATTAGTTGTCATGGCTACATCGTTACCCTGCGAGCAACACGCAGCCGGTCTGAAGCAAAACAATCCGGTTTAATTTCTTTACAAAGGCCCTGCGTAGTGACAGCGAGATTTGTTTGAGGCGCACAACCCGGATGGGGGGCAGGGGTGGTGGCACTTGTCTCCTCCGTCTAAATCCAGCATCATCTGTGTGCAGCATGAGACAGTGCAGGACCCTGCGGGGTTCACAAGAACACATCCACATTTTTCCAATGTCGACTTTGAGTGCAGCAGATTCATGGTTTATTATGATCTCTAATCTGTATTCCAGTGGATGACCTTGCAAGCAGTGGCCGTCCTACTGTTACTGCCATACAGATAAGATTAGATCCATGACTTGCAAACACAGTGCCATAGAGATCAAGTCTGTACTGTAGAATAATTCTTACATGCTGCAGTTCTGGGAGCACACATTTTATGAGCCATTAAAAAAAAGAATCTCCTTTACAGGAGAATTCTTTACAGTTTAATCCATACACTCAATCAACTACATATTTGGAGAATAGCTGGAAATATGTTGGATTGTGGAGATTTGTGCTGTGCTGCATGAGTAGACTGAGGTTATTTGGTTGAAGTTTTCATTTGACATTTTAACAGCAGCTGAGTAGTTGATTGAATGCATGGTTTTCATTTAAGATTAAGATAAGTAGATATCCTCAAGTGCTCACATAATGAACCCAGAGAGAATGCAGTGGCCATTAAAGGAGAGATTAAGGAAATGTTTCCTGTTCAGTTTGGTTTGTGATGTTTAATTTTCTTCTTTAAAGAAATATTTCAGCTAGAGAACTTTACATTTACATTAAACAAAATTTATTTTAACCAGAGAAATATCTAATTTTTAGAGACAGGGACAGTCTAACTACTGCAACTTGGGGTTGTTAAGTGGCCAAACTGTTTCCAGCTCAAACGTTTGCGTTTTCCTTCTAGATTTAAATCTTCAGTCTTCTTGTCACCAACACAGGGTTTCACTCACTTAGATGGCCCAAACCCTTGTGTAATGATTTGACGTTGCTTGTTTAGAAAGAAGGAACGACTAAACTCTTATACTAAAGATGGACAGATTGTTAATATTTTTGTATTAGAATCCAATGCTTTGAGCTTTTGACTGATTGGAAGATGTCGAGTGGTTGTTCCTTTCTGTCCTCTGAGTTTCCTGCTTGCACATCTGCACGCCTCAGCTGGCCCGGTCCCATATAAAACTGGACAACAGTCTAAAAATAACCAGCATCTCCTGAAATAGCTTCACCGCCACACTCTTAAGTGGGAGAAATGAGTTTTTCCTCTCCTGAGCTGACCCAGTGCACACCAGAGCCAGAGCACGTTTCTAAAAAGGGATGAGAACATGGAGAAGAATGTTGCTGTTCCGACGCACTAAACTACTTTGGAACTGCTGGCCAACATGGGAAGACAGCTATGGGTGGAATGCTCTGTTTTGCTTTCATCCATCCTCATCAGTTTTCTCTGGGCACAACCTTTAAAGGTCCGCTCTCTTTTTCTGCAAGAGTCTTAATTGTGTAAGTCAATGACAAAAATAGCTCTGCTTTTAGTTCTGGACAGTTGGCAGTTTGAGAGCCAGTCAGAACCAGTCAGCTCATACATGTTTTACTTTTTTTTTTTCTAGCCTCGAACTGGGAATGGTCATTTATTAGCGTGGGTTAAGGAGCTGTGGATATTATTTTTGTCAATAAAATCTTCATCATACATTTCTATACATTGTAGTGAAATGTAAAATGTCAAATGTAAATGTGTAATTTATGATCAATTAAAATTGAGTACAAAAATTTTCCTTTTAATGTAACTCAGCAGTTCTGTTTATATGTAGTGTTTACGCACGTGACACCTTTAATTCAAGATACCAGAGAATCTTTAAACAGAAAACGATCCTGCTTAGGTCAGCATTCCATGGACCCATGTTCTCACTGAACTCTCAGGTTTGTCTCCATCTTTCAAACTTTATTTATTCTTAATGTCCACTCTGTTGTTTATCACCTCTCCACTAGGAGGCAGCAGAGCTTGACTTTTTTTCCCAAACCCTTCTTTGGATGACTGAGATATTACTAGTCTTAGGCTTACTTTCAAAACGCGTCATCTTTAGAACTATACAAGAGTAACTCAAAAAACATGAAAAACCAAGAAAAGAACTTGCCAGTTGTCAGCAGTTGCACTGTCCAGACCTTGGAGATTCCATTAAGGAGAGGATTCTTCTGCTGAGAAGAGAATGTTGGACCTGGGCCTTGTTTTGATGGGCAGTGTGAGAGTTCTGCCTGTCAGTGGAGGTTGCATTTCTGTACAGTGCAGACCCTTGCTCCTTGACTCTCATCTAAACAGGTGACGCACTGACCTCTTACCTGCATTTTTTTTTTACAAACCATAAGCATAATGTTCCTGTTGTAGGTGTGCTGCAGGTAACACAAGGGAGAACCTGTTTTCAGGAAAAACTGTAGAACTTGTAGCTTGAATCTTGGATGATTCTTGACTCTGCTGGAGTAACTTGGCTTTGCACTTTTTGTGTCTTCTGGACTAAAATTGTTTTCCAAGACCAATATTGGAAAGCAAGAATCAAGATAATAGTGAAGACTGTAGTGAATCCACAGAAACAGTTTTGCATATTTCATCAATTCATTTTAAAGTAAATCAGGAGTGTCAGGAAGTATGGTCTATAAGGCCACAACACTATAACACATATTGTAGCTTAAACTTTTCTTGGGAAAGAGACCTTGAGTCTCCAGACTACCTGAATCCCATCTGTATGATTAATGGCGGAAGGAAGGACATTCTCCTTGGAGAGGAGTCAAAAGACAGTCTTAAGAGATTTTAGGTCACCAGAAAGCATTAAACATGCTCAGAAGAAGAGCATACAGACTGCCATGAACTTGCACTGTGGTCGGGCCTTTAAAGAACTGAGATGAAATGAATTCCGGTTCCGTGATGGTCCGCTGATCGGCTTTAGTGCCAAACGACTCCCCAGCACACAATCGCCTTCAATCCATCCAGGAACTCTGGTCCAATGAGAAACAGATGTGGTAAGCTGCTGCTACGCTCAGGGACAGATTTAGAGTGCTCACTGCATTGTTCAGCAAATCAGACACAAACCTCCTCACATCTTAGGTGAATTTATACGATTTGTTGATGCAAAATCTTGTGCTATGAAGTAACCAGTGCAGGAAGTAATAATGTTTGGAACAGGTTCTGTCTAATAATAGGGTGCATTAGTTTGTGCTTTCTTTACTAAAAGCAGTTCAGTTCACCTAATCCCCCTTTTAATTCAGACATTGTTTAGCTTTGGCTTCTGTACACTCGCTAGACGGGTTTTATCTGTTCTTATGTTGTCTGTAAAAACGTCTCCGGCTTAGACAATAGTGGAAGCAAAGGTCAGCGTCTAGTCAGAAAAATGCGTCTTCGTCTATCCGACACTGCTGTTGACCATGCATGCACACAGTCATCCATTTTTTGCTCTTTCACTCTCAAAGATACAGATGATTATAGCATATGTGGTGCACACACAAACCCCAAAGAAAGTCTATCCACAACAATAGCTTCACGAAAGACTGGAGGGTTTATGTTGCAATACAAGGTTTTACCTGTGCAGACTTGTTTGTAATTGTGCCAGAAGAAATGCAATAAAAAACTGCAACAGAGTTGTCATATGTATTTTTTCTGCAGAATTATATTCTAGCTTTTTAAAAATGTATAAGGATGAGATGGAGAATATAGTCAATGTTCTGTACTTTTAAAAGCACAACGTACCACTGAAGAGGTAAACAGAAGCGTACTTTTACTCTTTAATGTACTATGCTTATTATTAGAAAAAAATCTTGTTACAAAAAATCTGTTCAGTCAACATCTGTATCACATCTAGGTGACCAGCCCCATCAATCACTGGCCATTTGCAACACAATAGTGACACTGATGTGTTAATGTCCAGAAGCATAACCGGACTAATACATGTTTTTTTGCTTGGTTTATTTTTTGGGGTGCATTTGTTAATCATGTCTGTCTACTATACCTGCCTTTTAAGTGGTACTGATAACTTTTACATTTTAAAATCTTTGTACTAAGTTGAATATTGTATCTAACTTTTTTTTAAAGGCCCAAATCTTTTGCTTGAAAACTCCACTGGAATTTATTTTAAACAATGTAGCTCTTACAAACAGCAACTTCATATTGAATAAACTAAATACAAATTACTTTTATAGTGGAATTATTAAAAATGACACCACATATCTCACATTTTACTGTGTATCACCACTCATTTACTATATATTCTCTTAAAATTAAGCCTAAACATTTTTAAAATGTTAACCTGTTAAACACCATCTTTTCAGCGGGCACAAGGCGGCATCTTTTCAACTACGGGCACAAGGCGGGGACCAACTCTGGGCAGGCGCCAACACATCGCAGGACACACACACTCACACAATCACATTCACACCTTATGGGGCCAATTTAGATTCACCAATTAACCTATATCGCATGCATTTGGGCAGTGGTAGGAAACCGGAGCACCCTCGCTGTGAGGCAGCAGTGCTAACCACTGCGCTACCGTTAAATAGCTAGTGAAATAGTGAACACTAAGATTTGAGATGAAATCTTTTAAGGTAAAAATATTGAAAGATTTTCCAAGAGTGAAATGCTGCAATAATAAGACGCTTTAAAGGCAGCTGCCACATGCTGCTGTCTGAAGTGAACAACCTTCAACCCGAGACTGGTCTGCTACTTAAATATGAAATGCAAGAAAAGTGTGGAAATGTCAAGGTTGATTCTTCTGTCCCTGTATGCCATAATAATATGAAATTGGACTGTGATGACTTTTTGTATCTGAAGCTAGTTGAAGACTAGTCTCTTACGGGACACAAACAAGGTGCATCTGCAAGCTGGTTGCTTGCTTCGCCTGTTAGGTGAATTTATAGAACCGTGTGTATGGAATTTATCTTTCAGTAGAATTCTTGTGCATCTAAAATGTTTTTGGATTCAGCTCATCTCACAGAGCAGAGTGCAAGTCTATGAGCTCACTGGGTTCAAACATCTATTCTTTGACCGCTGCAATCTTGAGCAAGTCATTTAAGCTGCTGACCACAGTTTTGAGAACACATTGTTTCCTTAATCGTGCATTCTTTCTTTTATGTGCATATGTCAGATTATTCAAATTATTTTTATGTTTACATTTATACCTTACATCTTTTATCTCTGTCATTTTTCATAAAATTTAACTTTGCAAACATCTGATGGCATTTGGGTCCAAACAGAGACAAATCACAGCGATGTAATTTCACTCTATTAAAGGACTACCTCATCATTTACATTTTTACATTTTGTCCTCTGACAGAGGTATGAAAGTTAAAACAGGAACACAGATTCAGTTATTTGCGTGCACCAAGTCTCACATCATGGGCTTGGTTTGCCTATAAATATGTAAAACTTTACGAGTGCCTTTCTTGTGGCCTGCTCGATGCCAGAGGCCCTGTTTTGGGTGATGCAGAGAAGCTGCTATTAGACTAAATGTAGCTCCGTGTCAATCCAAACTGCGTGACACTGCAGGCATTTCATTACATAATCAGCTACTCATCTGCCACTTCTTGCTGCATCGACCTGAAATTGTCACAGATTCCAAGCCGCCAAAACAAGAACAGAATGTGCTTCAGGTAGTTTCTTTCTCTCTCCCAAACCAGTTATTAATCACGCTGGTAATGACATGGTGTTACTACAGATCCACAAACTTAATGTTTTGTTTTATGCGTGTTTATGCTGCATTCTCCCCCTAAAGCATTTTAGGTTTATCTCCCTTCGTTATGCCTTAGATGCTAGCTGTTAGGATGAGGACTTAAGTTTATGGTTCAGGCTTGTAAAGAATTGTACAATAAAAAAGTCCTTATGTAAGATTTGTTTTTTGGCCTGTTACAAAACAAAGGTTATAAAAAAAGCTTTTAGTGGCACATCATTGGATGGAGCCTGTAAAAAAAGATGTCTGACAAGATGTTGCTCCCGGCTGATCTTTGTAAGTGGAGAATTTGAAGAGCTTTTTGGGGGCTCTCTGAAGTTCTCAAAATCAAAAAATACAGCATTTTGAATTGTTTGCTGATTCACAGGTATTATTTGTTTGAAGTTGGAGGTATAGAAAGTGATATAACTTGTAAATTGGACTTGCAATCTGGCAAAATACCATTAGACACAACCTTATTCTGCTTAATCTTCATTTGCATTATTTTCTGATATTTGCACAAGAAAGAAATGAATCATTAGGTTATACATGAAACAGCACAAGTGGATATTACTGAGTTCCAACATTTATGTGAGTAAAATTATTAATAATGATTTTTTTAAAAATGATTTTTAATGTCTATACTTCAATAGGTTCATGATGAAGGCCAAGATGCCTTTCCAACAATATTGAATTTTATGTATATATATATATACATACATTAGTTATTTGCTGTGTAAAGAATTTTTGAAAGTAGTTATATTACATGGAATGTATACCACACCATTAATATGGATGCTTGTATATGCCAAAGAAAATGATATAAAGTTGCATTAGACCCTTTATCAAAATGCCATCAGGACATAAATATCAAACCAGATGTGTCCAACTTTGACTAGCAGTGTGTGTTGCAGTTTTCTTCCTAAAGAAGAGAGATTTCTAACAACTTGAAACAAAGGAGTGAAACGAGTTGATGCACCACGTGGCCCTCTTTCTGGAGACAACAGCAGTTGCTCAAGGCTTCTGAACTTTCTCCTCACTACATGTGATAGAGCTGTACCAGTAGAAATGATTTAAAGTAAACCAGTTTGACATAAATCTGCAGGCAGCTGCTGTTCTGAGGCTGGAGCCAGTGTTGTTTAAAGGCTGTGTCAGACCTGAGATAAGAAAGACTGCACCTAAATTACCAGCAGGGCGCCAACATGAAGCAAAATGTCTCTTACCCTGTTTAAAATTAATCCGCAGCACTTGAGGTAGTTGGACGAGGTAGAGGCTCTCTGTTTCTAAAGAAAAAAAACCAGATTGACCAGAATGTATATAGGGGGTTGTGTCTCCTACAGGAAAAGAGAATGGCTTTGAAGACTTGCAGGTATTATGTGATAAGCTGAAAGAGGTAAAATACGTTTTTTTGGCTGGTTCCCAAATATTGTAATAAATGTCATAAAAAGATGTAAATATATTTAGAAACAGCCACTACTTTATTTTATTATATTTTAGTTTATTACAGTCAGGGCTGGTTCCTGCTCATGGATTAAGCCTAGTCTTGGACTAAGTTGTAGTACCAATGGAGATTTACCATTCAAGCTCAAAGCTAGTCTCGGACTAGACTTAATCCTTGACTGGGAAATTGGCCCTTAATGTTTATATTACTCCTGTTTATTTTGTTCGAACATGTTTTGGTTTGTTTGTAATTATATTGCATTACAAATGGTATAATAATTTTAAACATAATTAGGGTTAGCAGCAGCTGCAGCTATTATTTACATGTACTCATTATGGGATTCTAGGACCTCACAAAGTTAGCAAGAGCAGAGTGTGTGTGATTATTTGGAACAGATTTTGCACGGTCCAGGTATGCCAAAGTTTTCAGAAATAGAAATTCCAGCCTTTATTGAATGCATTCCTCCCTTCCAGGCTCACAGGTTCTCAGACTCCATCACTCAGTCCGATCTCATTTCATAATATCAAGCGAGATTTAATTACGCAGGGAACTGGGTCTAGTCTGCTTGGAGTGTACTTAGCTAGTCTCTCTCTTCGTGTTAACAGGGTGTTGACCTAAATAGGGGTTAGATGTAAATCATAATGAGAGTGAGTCAAATACAGTTCAGAAATGTGCTGCAGATGCCAGTAATCTGTTAAAACTGTTGTTCTCTGTATTAAGAGTATAAGTATGGGATCAAGTGGCACTAGCATGTAGCGTAACCTTGTGCCAATACTTTTAACAATCAAATATAGTCCCTTTTAGGTCATCATTTTCAATAAAGGGTTATAACTAAGCTTTTGATTTTTCTGTTTTCTGATGCAA
This sequence comes from Distichodus sexfasciatus, assembly GCA_032718565.1. NCBI lineage: Eukaryota > Metazoa > Chordata > Actinopteri > Characiformes > Distichodontidae > Distichodus > Distichodus sexfasciatus. The sequence continues at coordinate 129,942 of JAVGVS010000080.1, forward strand.
GCTGTTGCTTTGGTTGCTTTCATACTTTTGAAAGGATTAGCTACATTCATGTCGCTCTTCTTGTCAGTCATTTAAGAGGGATTAAGACAGGATTAAGAAGGCCCTTTCATCTTTTATGTTAACTGTCCTAAAACATTGACTTCTTACAAAATTACCGATGTTATTGTGGTTACCGTTATGGTTTTCAAAGCAGATTAACTACCATAAGTGAACTTTACAATTAGGATCAAGATGATGAAGTCTGCTTTTGTGCATTTGTAGCACATCTTTCCACACTTCCACCTCATCAGAGTGTGTGTTCTAGGTGTGTTTAATCCTAACCTTGGCATGAGGGGTGGAGTGGCTGGAGGTGTCTGTGTGTGATAAATGTAGGTGTTTTTCTAGATGCCAGCTGCTTTGCTCATCATCAGCACTGTCACAGAGGAGAGGAGAGGGACATTACTTACATTCCAGGCACTTGTCTTTTTACCACACACACAAAGTTCTCCCACGCCTATTTACTACAGCACAGAAGTTTATGAGATCGCCCAACATACTACTGGCAGACCAACACCCTGTTAACACTAAGTACACTCCAAGCAGACTAGACCCAGTTCCCTGCGTAATTAAATCTCGCGTGATATTATGAAATGAGATCGGACTGAGTGATGGGAGTCTGAGAACCTGTGAGCCTGGAAGGGAGGAATGCATTCAATAAATTAATTTGTAACCTCGGCATTTGACTAGGGCTGGGCAATATGGACCAAAAATCATATCTCGATATTTTTTGGTAAATGGCGATATACGATATATATCTCAATATTATTTTGGGTGAAGTAATAACAAAAACCAATTCTGGGTCAAAGCCACATGTACCAACTGTCACAGGGGCACTTTTATTAAAAACAAACTAAAATATATATTGAATAAAAATGCTCTCTGATTAAAAAGTGAAATGTAAATATAACAGATACAGAGCAAAAAGAACGAGTGTCAAAGTTCTTCCTCTTTTACAATCACCTGTACAAACAACAAAACCGAACAAAACTGTTCAACTGCTGGTCAGTGTATCCTGTGCAAATCCCAAACAAAAAGTCAAATATTCAGAAAATAAATAACAAGCTAGAGCCTAAGAAAAAAAAAGTTGGTTGTCAGTTGGGGTCATGGGACGGTAGGGATTTTTTTTCTACCCAGTGGCAGCAAGGGATGGGAAATTTATTTTATTTTTTTATTTTCCTTTACAGCAGTGATGTTATTTTTTCATAACATAGCCTACCTGTATGGCTCACATCAATGGCAAAACTAGAGCGCGCAAAAATTTCACGCAGGTTTCGGCAGTTTGGGGACAGACAAGTGGGCAAGGGAAGCCATTAATTGCGTGCTTATTAAACGTGTAAGACCTAACTATTAAATTATTATTATTATTAATATATATTATTATTATTATTATAAGGTTCGATAAACTATACCCAATTAAGGTTCCTCTTTCCTCCACATTCGTAATCTACTTTATACAGGCCATTTAACACACTGAAGGAAAAAAGACATTCTAGAGAGGAAAAATACAGTTTGCACGCAATATTATCACAACCACGCACTCGATTATTAATTTTGTGCTTTTGAGTTTCACATTTGCGCTCGCGACTTAGTATGATTTTACCGCAACATAAACTATATCGATATAAACGATATTGTGTAATCCTATATCTCGTATGAAAATATATCGATATATTTTAAAAACTCGATATATCACCCAGCCCTACATTTGACCCATGTGAAGGAGCAGTGGGCAGCTCTGTCAGCGCCCTGGGGTGCACAGCTTGGAAACGGTACCTTGCTCATGGTTACCTCAGTGGTACCTTTACCGTTTCAGGCCTTGAACCCGTGTTAAATGAGCTAACTTTAAATGGTAACTTTTCACGATACAAGCTGCTTATGATTAAAAGCTACAGCAAAGCTACTGTTTTAAAGTTACAGTTAACTACAGTTAACAAGCTACAGAGGAAAAAGTGGTCACTACATCCAACTACTTCTTGTTTCCATTTTCACCGAGGTGGACTCCATCTTGGAGTTGCCAAGAGTGCGCTGTGCTACAATGAACAAGCGCTACGCTGGCACGGTAGACTATCAGGTGTCACTTCTGCACATTTAACACCAATCAGAAACACGCTACATCACTACTTGTAAAACAAACTCTGGAAAAGTTTTTGCATTTAACAGATAGTGTCACTACTTGAATATGCCACTGAAAAAACTACTGAAGTTAGTAGCAGCGCTAATTTTCTACTCCCCAGCATTGTGCACAAATATCATTACATTGCTAATTAGTCACCCTTCTCTATGTTAATGCACCTCAGAATGCCATTAATATCTTGTAGCTTTGCTCTGATACTCCACACCACATGGAGATGTGAGTGGTGAGTCTGCTGAATTAATGCACAACTGCCTTGGACTCTTCTCTGGACCTTGCGTAATGTCTGGGCTGCTCGCATCATGGTTAAGGGAAAAATATACAGACAGCCATATGCGAACTCTGTTAATGTACTTGTCACGTTAGTGAGAGAACCTGGACTCCCAGTGGAGGTAAAGAATGAACAAATGACATGGATCCTTGATTTTCCATACAGGCTTCAGGTCTGGAGTCTACACAAGGTGTCCGCAAAATCATTAAAGCCAGACAAGTGTAACGGGAGACTGTTAAATGTGTAAGCGTTGAGTGAGTTGACTGTGTGTGTGTCTGTGTCTGTGTTAAGTTAAAAATGGTGGTTGGACGATTTGTGCCTTTTTAAGTCTTAGTACAGCCAGCTGGCGGCCTTAAGTATCACTGGGAGTTTTTATGATCACGTCTACTTTTCAAGAGGGAAGCCGAAATTTTTACCAGCCCATTGAAGGAGACGCAACAGATCAGTTTAATTGGTAACCAGTGTTTGTGCATGTGCAGCTCACTGTGCGTGTGTTCTTTACCTTTAATTTTTGTCTGTGTATGAATGTGTGCAACGCCACACACATAGCCTCAATGATAGGGATTGAAAAGGTGTTTTAGAGAAGGTCAGAGTGTGTTGGTGGCAGTGAAAAAGGAAGGCAGGTGGGCATTCAGACCTTTAAAAAAAACTGGTGACTAATGGGCCAAAGGTTGTGTTTTGAATGTAGGGGTGAAGGACAGGCAGTGTCAGTGGTAAAATCTGCAAACGTGACTCATTTCCATTCAGTAATAGCTTAAACGAACTGCTTATGGCCGAATTGATCTAAATTAGGCAATTATTTGTTTATCTTCCGATGTATAATTTAGAGTGTGATCAACACTCTTCCTTAATGTACTGTGGTATTTCACTTTTGAACCTATTCAAATATACAACTGTAAAACGAAACACACAAACTGGTCATAAGACCTAAATTCCGCGGGTTCATCTGAATAATAAATAAATGAAGTGCTTTCATCCATTAAGCATCCAGTGTGGACGTGTTGTGGTAATAATGGCTTTTAAAGTACTGATATTGGATAGCCCTGCTGATGGAAATGACACATTTTTTCCTTCTCTCAATCCGTCTATTCCTTTCAGCTCTGTTCATTATGTAACTCCCTTTCCACGCAGACAGAGCGGTAAAACGCCCAGATTGTTGAGACTGGATTTTTTTGGTCATTCTCTTTTGGACTGCATCCAGTTTACCAACTCCCTTTTATGAGGGTTATCCATTCTCTCTCTCTCGCTTTCTCTAGTTCTGATCAATGTAGTATCGGTTCACATGTGCAGCATGTGTGATCCAGATGTCGACTGATGGATTCCACACTGTGGTGATTTTACCTGTTACTTCAAAGGCAGTAAAAGGTCAGTAAATGTGCAGGTGGTTTTTATTCAAAAAACACTCGCTCCAATTGTTCGCTGTCACTCAACCTGACTGCTACAATTACAGTCAGACCCCCAGCTCTCATAAAATAATGAATGGTTGACTTGTGAAAAATATTATTCTAAACCTTACAATAAAAAGATAAAAGCAAATAAACATAGTTTGTATTAATTCCTACACAGTGCAGACTTCAAGCATTTTGGTCCAAAAAGCTTCAAGGACAACACTCATAATATGGTTCATCTTCTGTCTCGCCGTTCTTTTTAATTGTCGTTCTTTTTGTCTATTATAAACGTTGTCACTGATTTATCAGCAATTTATCAGCTCACATTGGCTAATAATATTAGTATGGTGATTTAACTAGTGGCAGGGGGGGGTAATAAAGAATCCCAAATTAAACAAAGGCCTTTTCTATTCTCTCTCTCGTTCTCTCTCTGTATATATGCAGACATTTTGTGCTTAATTATGTGGCAGTGAAATGCACACACGGTTCCTATTATATACGGGCACATTACATGAGTCTACTATTGAAGGAGGAAAAATAATATGCTTTCAAGAATAGTTCACTACTGTTTTAAAGAAAAGACAGATTTAAGCCCCTCGTTGGAACTGCTTCACTGTATGTTATGAGGGGCAATTAAAAAGCTTATTACAGAACATATATGAGACTACAGAGCCTGCAATCAGACTATGTTGGCCAACGTTCAGGTGCCTGATATATGTTTAGTCTGCCTTGTTTTACCTTACTCACATCTGCTTTGGCGAGACATACAATTTTGTCTGTTACGTCAGACGCTCTCAGACACCGTTAGAAGTCTATGTGGGTCTGCAGTTTTCAGACAAAGAAGCCTTTCACCATGACATCAGCACACGGCTCTGCCCCCATCCAACCCAGACGATCATTTGTACCATAAAGTGAAATCGACTGGGTTGTTCCACTCCTGTGTTTTTGGGAATTCCTGTCACCGCAGCTGCTTCTGAAACCCAGTAAAGTGTTGCTGAGATGTAAACCTTTAGTCTAGTAAAAGGGAGACGTGGGGAAACTGCATCTCCACCGGAAAGAAGAAGTGCTGGCATAGGTAAAACCAAATACAGGATTCATTTGTGCTAATTAAAAATAAAGGACAGCAATTTGAGCAATGAATTAAAATAAGCAATGGAAAAGTAGGTGTGAGAGTGAAATATGAACAGAAGGTCCAAAAACTCAACAAACACTATTTACAAAAGTGCAGGAAGAAAATGTGATTATAATTATGGAAAAGACTATATTAAATTGTTCCTTCTCCTTTCCTTAGTTAACTTATCACTGCTTTCACCCTTTTGTGCTGTTTAAGGGCCTGTGTCCAACAAACACGTTTTTTGCGCTGAACGAGGTCAAAACATCACTTCCAGAGTGCTGTCTTGGCGCGTTCCTCAGCGCTTGTTAAGTTACTTCCGCGTTCATTCCTATTTTATGTAAACATTGTAAAGTGTTCCTTTGATATCGGTAGTTTAGCCGACAAGATTATTTTTACAATGGAGAGAAATCGCATCTTGGCATTGAAACCCTCTGAGTGCTGCGGCCAAAAAACGTCTCCACCAGCATTTTTTGTTTTGTTTAGTTTTTTTCGCTGAAGACGCTTAGTGCTCTGAACGCTGATCGTCATAGGATTTGTTACTCGCAAAACACGCGTTTGGTGGACACACGCCCTAAATCCCAATGTTTGTTTGCATTTAGTCATTACAGTAGTATTATAACACAGTGGTTGGATTGCTACACGTACTACACACAGAATACTATTTTCACCTGATAATGAGAAAGGAACACGTCTCCAAAGACTCCAAAGCTACTTGGGAGTAGCACAGATTAGCTTTCACTCAACAAATTCCTTCACTGGACAAAACAACTTTGTATTGCAAGCTGGTTTTAACCTTTAAGTTGGTACTTAAAGACAAATTTTACCTGTGATTAGCTGTGTTTGAGAACCTTCAAGTAGGTTTTGGTGCTAAACCAACTTGACAAACCAGCTTAAGCTGAATCTTTAATCCTTGAAATCTATGTAGGCCTGTGCCGTTTCTTTTAACACAGCTTAAGAATTGTGAATTTCCTTGTGAGGTTTGCAAAGGATTTCCAACAAGGGATTCCTAAGAGAGCTACTGAGTTTGAGAAACTGCTGTTGTTGCACGTGAGGTCTGGTAAGTCCACATCTGTACAGCCAGAGATGGACATCGAGCCAAGCAACAGACTGGACCCTTAAGCTTCTGGGAAATACGGGTGCAACACAGAGGCGGTGAGTAATGACCAGTGTGAGGAACCGTAATTTGGTCCCTTTACTCAGGATGCCAGCGTTCAGGGGCTCTTTGAAAGTCTGCGACCGTGTTAACTCAGTACTCACTCCAGCAGACGGAAACCAAACTTTTCCCCACCAAAAGAAGAAAAAAAAGTCCTTTTAATGTCTGCCCGTAAGTCCTAACCATATGCAGCCGCACATGCCGGCCAGTCACATCTGCTAGAGACATTGAGGCTCTGGCCAGATTTTATCCCAGTTGCACTGCTTTAGAGTGTGTTAGTTACCCTGAAAGATCATGTGAGCGTGCAAGTGTGTGTGTGTGTGCGTGTGAGCGCAATCATCATTTCTGTGGGTGCAATTGGGGGGAAATGAAGAGTAATTAAGGAGGAACGGGTGGCGCTGTTTGCACAGAGAGGGATGGAGCTCCAAAGAAAACAGACAAAGCAGAAGAAAGAGCCTAGATCAGCAGTAGCGGCAGCAGACAGGCGGCCTGCCAATCACGCTGACCACTGCCCAGTACGAGGACGAGGGGAAACACACCAGCTTATCAGGGTGAGTGTGTGTGTGTGTTCATGCTTCCTCTTAAACAGTGATTGAGAGTTGCTGACTATGAGCGTGAGTTAATTTTAGGTTGTTCAGAATTTACAATGCGTATGCAGTTTTGTATCCCACAGGCACAGACACGTACGCACACACAACACACACACACAAACACAACACACACACACACAACCACTCCCCTTTTTCAGTTGAGCTATTAACATTTAGTGTGGTACCAGACCAAACACAAAACAAGGGAGTATGAGCCAACGTGGTCATAATAAGCAAAGTTGTTGGCATTAACCATGACTTAGCAGGAGCCAATGGTTTTCTTCTCCTCCTCCATCCCTCCTTTCCTCCCGCTGTCTCTCTCACTTTCTTGCCAAACCAGCAGCAATCATCTGGGAGCTTTTTGAGGCTTGTTTTACAGAATGCTACAGTAGTAAAGTGGTTCCAAGAGAGAACTGAGGATGAGGTTTTACCAGTCAAGCTTTTACTGAAATCTGAAATCTCTAACACCGTGTTTCTTCCTCACACAGGCTCTATGCAGGAATATAGGCGATACTGTAGATAAGATATACTGTACTCTCTGTAGATGTAAAAAGGTAGACACTAGGGCTGCAACAACGTATCAATATAATCAATTATGATTGATTATTAAAATAGCCGCTAACTAATTTACTAATTGATTTACTAGTTCTTTACATCATTACACTGCTTAAGTCATTAGCAACACAAATTATCCTGGTGCTTCATTTCCAATAAACAACATTTACATGAGCAGTCTTAAGTGATATGATGCAGACATTAGAGTCGTAGTCAAGACCAGCTAACCTAAGACCAAGTCCTGACCGAGACCAGACTGTGTCAAGACTGAGACGAGACAAGACCAAGACCCTGAAGGGCCGAGACCGAGTCCAATGCACGTTTTACGTCACATGACAAATAAGTGGAACATGCAAAACCTAAGCACCCCTCAAAAAGAGCAAACAATAAACACTAAGCAACAGTAAACAAGTTTATTCAATATTACTCTCCAAATATCTATAATGAGGAAATCGCTTCACTGGAAGCAGTTATCCAAACTGATCACATCACATTATTATCCTGACATCTTTCCCAGACAACCACAACTTCACCCATGTGAAGGGGTGGGGCGGGTAACCGCGGTCAGCAGTAACGTCACTGGTTGCACTAAAAGTGAGCAGTTATCCAATTTGACAGTTAACAGCTCAGGTGTGGTCTCGGATGGTCTCGAAAAAAAAATCCTGAGTACTCTTTGTTTGATTACAAGTACCTTCAAAAACTGGTCTACTACAAAAGACTAGTAGACATGAAAGAACAGATGATACAACTCATAATATTTCAGTGTGAAACAGAAATTAGAAGAAATAAAATAATTCACCTCAGCCATTTGAAATATTTAACAATTAGATGTAAATGCATTTTTTAAACTGACTAAAAATGTCACTGTATCTTTTATGCATATCATTTTCTTTCTTTATTAAAAACAACCAACTAATCGATAAATAAAAAAAAATTAAAAGACAGACTAATCATTCCAAATAATCGTTACCTGCAGGTGGTCTGACAGACAGGGAGAAATTACAGTAAGAGATAAACAATCTTGGGCCAATAAAACTTTATCTTATCGTCTCCACAGGTACGAGCATCATTTAAAGATTCTTTAACAACAAACACACAAGATATTAGTTCACATTAGTGTGAAAATTCGATTTTATATACACCAACCCAACTGAATGACAAAATGCAAAATGGCTGCACACAACAGCTTTGATTGCAAGTATGAAAGTGAGGGAGGTTAACTCCAACGGTATCTGCAGTGTTACGGCAACTTTGCGTGTAATGGCCTCATTCTGCTCTAATTGCTCTCATTAAATGCTCTCGTTACTTCCAAGGCACCAGAGGTGAGTCAGTGAGGCGGAGCAAGAGCAGGGCCAACGACAGGCACACGCCGGGTCACGACCCAACAACGAGATCCAAACAACATGTGGAGGTCACAACCTAATGAAAGATCAAAACATGCATGCAACGAGTCTGCATGACTGTTCTCATGTCAGGAGGTGGGTGTGAGCTGGTACAGTGCCATTTGGGAGCTTTGAATAACCAGAGGTCTTCAGTCAGACAAACAAGAACAACGTGAGCAAAATATTGGGAAATGAAGTAAGTGTTGGCAGTTGAGAAAGAATCTGGATTTATGCAGTAAGAAGTTGCAATTATTGTTTGCGCACGTGCGTGTATTAGTATCCAAGCATGACTTGTGGTGAGGAAAATCCAGAAAAAAATCCTTATTGTTCCCTAAAAGTTAGCAAAACGATTGATCAGATTTTTTGTTTGCCAGGACCAGTAGGGAAAAAAGCATTTATAGAAAGATGAGGCGTAGCTGTCGTGTTGTTTACATCCAGTAATTAAGACCTAGACTATTTTTGGAGATAAACTGGGTGTACGTATTTGTTTTTTGCTAAAATATCTTTTGTGTTAAAAGGATTGTAAGCAATTATGCAATTATGCTTATGGAATGTCCTCAAAAGTAGACTTTTTTCAGTAGAGTCTGGTCAGTGCTGTGGCAGTCTGAAAGTGAGTAATCTGAGAGCTGCTCTGGGCCTCCGAAAGTCTCGTTACGTCGTGCCAGCACAGAGAGAGTGAACCAACCTCCACCTCAGTCCTGCTTTCCTCAGGAAACAGCTCAAATGAGGGCAGAGACGGGAAAGAGAGAGTGAGAATACGAGTACAGAGGACAGAGATGAAGTGTTAATAGTGCTTGTGACAGATGAGTCGCAAAGGGAGCTGGGTTAGCTTGGGAAAACCCCTTCGCACACACACCTTTCTGCTTTGTAGGAGTTAGCAACAGAATGGTGTCTATCATCTTCTGAGACAGATGTCTACTTTCTTAACAAACCCAAAAAACTGCTTCCTGCGTAAAGGGATTTGCGTAGATACAGACAGAGACGAAGTAATAAAATGCTGCAGATTTTGCTGAGTTGTTCTAGCGCTAAAAATCAATTTGACTGGAGGGGAAAATATTTTTTTTCCATGACTGCTTTTTTTCCTGACCCAGATTTTTGACCAACTGCAATCTGTGATTATTAGCATTTGCTGCTGAGGCAGCTAGAAAGTACACTGTGAGAAATAATTACATTAAAAAGCATTTTTAAAAATAATTCTCACGTCATGAAAAAGTGAAGGAAGGGATGAGAGGGAAACGTTGGGAAATACAAATGCCCTTCTCTTGACAGGATCTGTTTCCTGTTCAGAGACCGATATTTAAAAAATTGTGCTGGTTTGAGATGCTGCCGTAATATAAACCAGCCTCGAGGGTGGCACCGTGTTGGACAGCAATACATGGGCATTTGTCAGTGCCACACCAGCATTACAGCGGCATCATAAACGCTGCCCAGTTGAGAACAGCCTGGCAGCATGTGCCACATTGGGGTCCTGCCCACATATTACCTCCCTCTCCTATTTATACTCGTCCAGCTTTCTCTTCCCTCTCTTCTTTCGTGGTCATCGCTTTATGGCTTTGGCCCGCCTTTGAGAACGGGTCAGTGGCCGCTGAGGCTGTGTTTGGGGTAAGTAGGCTGCGGTTGAGTGGCTGAGCTGTGTTGACTAAACATGGAGAGATGGACAAGGGTCTTTTGTTTGGGTGCAAGCAACAATGTCTGGTGGCGTCGAAGAGAGCAGGAGAATTCAAACCTCAAATGCCACCAGAAAACTGATCTACATCTTTTAAAGTGATGCAAAACCCCCATAGCTCATTAGAGCGTGAAGGCAAAGGGGCGGGGAGGCTGAAGGTCATCATCTGTTTTGTCATTTATCCGGTGTGGAATAGTAGGTGTCTGTTTCAAATGAGGTGCTAGGGTCAGCGCTAAGGTGAGCCCCTTTATAAATAAATGTGCTCCTTATGTAGTGAAAGAGAGAGAGACTGGATTAGTGAGGAATGAAACTGCTGTGAAATCTCACAGGACAAACTTCGCCACTAAAATATTCTTTCCATCTTTAGCTAAGCTTCAGTCTTTCTATCCATAGCAAACAGTAAGACTCCACTGGCAAAGACGCAAAGCTGTCCTAGTGCGGGATTGTCACCTCATCTACTGCATTTAATTTTCCATTCACAGAAAACGTGTGCAAAAACACATGCAAGAGACCGCTGCTATTCTTAATTTATAATCACGAATCATGTGATGGAATAACAGAAGCATGGTGTAATCTGTGATTATTTACGCCATTAAAATACACATAAGACTTGTTTTAGGAGCTTACTTCATGCCCACCAAAAATAACTACCAGCCCAAAGAGAAGTAAAAAGGCAAAGCAAATCTGTGGCTATTCGTAATGGAAGCCATTGCCAGAACGAAGCCAGAGCAGAATTGATTTTGTTCTGCAGTTGATCTTGCAGCGATCAATCATCGGTGCTCTGTTTTAAGCATTTAACCTCTGGCCCAGTCAGATAAGATACACACAGTCACGGTGTGAAAACACTCGCCATAGCACTTCCGTTGGGAAAAAAGGCCCAGTCTGATTATTCACACCTTCCACATGAGACAGCGGAAAATCTGGGAAACATGCATTTATTAACACACTGTATGTGTGGCTTCTTGAAGAGAATGAGAACTTGGTTTTCAAACACAACACTTCCCAAAAATCTAGCAAGATTGACATAAGAACTGGTTCATGATGATTATTTGGTTGTTCACAGCTATTTTTGCACTACACTTGAACGTTTTAATCATAATTTATTAAGAAGACCATGAATAAACCAAATCCCTAAGGGCTGGCTCAAGCTGGTGACCTGCAGAACTGTATGAGCTCATTTTTAGTCATATTTCCACAGTGTGTTTTGTGTATTCAGAGGTATTCAATAACTATTATGAGCCTGCAACACAACAGAAGAGGGCACACGTGTCTTCAGTCGCACAACACAAGCGAACCTTCGTCTTTTCAACCATGAGATCACATCAATGGATATAGTCATGACATCACTGGAGTTCTAGCTAATCATAAAGCAGGTCACCAAGTCTCAACAAGCTGCACTTTGGTCAAAGCAGCTCTGTCCCCTCCCATAAGCCTTTGCTTTCTAGTGGGGAGGGACTTAAAGCTCATTCTTCAGAGTTGGACTTGCGTTTATTTTCCAAATCAGGACTTTTATTATGAGCTGGTTATGAATGTCTCACAGGGTCTGGATACTCTCTATCCTCATATTTTCTCTCTGTCTCTGTCTCTGTCTCACACACACACACACACACACACAATAATGCCACCTCCATTTCACTCTCATGAAAGCATAACAAATATGACCTGCTTGAGGCCTAACAGAGACTTGACTAAATTGCTCCATTAGCGCACCACTATGACACCGCGTTAAGTTTATACATAGCTACCAGAAAGCTAAATCATTTCCTAGCACTTCCATTACATTATTCTAAATATTCATTTATTTTCATTTCATGATTTAATCTTAGACGTAACCCAGACGGTAAGGACTTCATCAAAGCCACGTTCCACATAATCACTTAGCATGCGTGAACTGCAAAGATAAATAAATTAAAGAATGAATCACTTCCGTTAACTGCGTTAAATTCTTCCAGCATGACGCGGCCTCGTATGTGCAGGAGAGCACGTAATAATGGGTAGTGTTGATCAAAATGCAAATATGCATAAATACGATAAGGCTAGATTATGTTTCTCGCTTTTGCTGGAGCCACGATTGCCCCACAGGGATGTGAACTGAGTCAAAGGTTGGTGCAATTTGCTATAACGAGTTCACGAGTCGAGTAGATAAAGGGCTAAAGTCTTAGTAAAAAAAAAAAATGAAATGAAGGGCAGTGTTAGTGGGTAACAGATACAGGAAAAAGTAATAATCCTAGTCCCAATCCTAGATGTTGTATTTCCAGTTGTAAGTCCAATTACAGTGAGTGATTTATGTGAGTGATTGTCACTGTGAACACACCACAGCACAGCACCACAATGAAATGTGAACTCGGCATCTGACCCGTCTATGAAGAAGCAGTAGGCAGTTTGCACCTGGGACGGTACCTTGCTCATGAGTACCTCAGCAGCACCTTTTCCAGTCCAGGATTGAACCAGCGAGCTTCCGATCATGGGACCAAGTCCCTAACCAATACACTACCAACTGCCCCAGACCTGCACCTTTGGGCCATCTGTGAAGGAGCCGGGGGCAGCCGACTTGCAGCATCTGGAGAGAAGTGCTTTTGCACAGTACCTTGCTCACGAATACGTCAGCGGTAGTGTAGATGAATGAGGAAAGAGTGTAGACTCTGCTACCTGAGGGAGTATTTAGCAGGTCATACAAAAGGTCACGTAAACAGGATGTAGACAGCAGGTGGGGCTTATCACACTTTCTAAAAGAGCGTAAGGAGAGAGGGAGCGTATCAAGCACCTTTTCTGTTTAAATTGCATTAGTGCTTAATAAGAGCTCACCCAGATCAGTGTAAAGTACACTAAAGAGCCTTGTTAGCTAATAAAGGCAGAGAATTCGGATTAAAACATGCTTCTGTTCAGCTTCTGCCCTTCACGTGAGGCTGGAAAGAGTGTGGGTGTGTGTATTGTGTATGTTTACAGAGGAACAAAGGGGGCTTTGTGTGGGCAAGCACTCACCACAGGTGAGTGACATCATCATTCTCTGTGTAACTACAGCGAGCAGGGATTAGGCGCTTAAGTTGTGTGTGGTTTTGTGTGCGTGTGTGTATTTGTACGTGTTGTTTGTGTGTGACCTCACTGATTGCAGCCATACTTCACTGGGTATTGGTTGTTCCCATAGGAAAGAGAAAACTGCACCTCATTACACTACAATCCCACTTTAAACCCAAGTTATTCTCACATATTTCTTCAATCACAAATAGTGATGACGTGGAGCGCAGCATGTCACAAAAAGCAAACACCGAGATAGAAACATGAGCTCTCTCTGTTAAGCCCTACTCATCAACACACACACAAACACACACGCAAACCTTTCTGCAAGAAAATTTTATATATCATCAGCACAAGGAACACACACTCACTTGGTCACACTCACTACATGTGTACTCAAAAACACACACATACTCAAATATAGGAATACATAAACATATAATTTACTCATCAGATATGGGTAACACACACAGGATCTTTCATACGCAGAAAAAATAGGTACACTTACGCACTCACACGTCAACAAAAAGTAAACTATTTCGATGCATAAGAGCTTTTGAAAGCAACACCAGCAGACCTATTGGGTTAGCGATGACGACGCAGGCGGTCGCTGCGCTTCCCGTTGCCTTTGTGTTTCTGTCCTGCTCGCCCATGTGACAGTGAGACACGTGTGAACTCTGTGTTATTCTAGATGTGCTTTGTTAACCCACTACTAGAAACTCATTTACTTTGCACAAACTTTAATAAATGTTCGCGTTTGTTTTGCATCATACTGCATTTGATGTGTAAAAAAAAATGACGGTCTGTTTCCCTAAGGGTTTTGCACGTGTGCATTTGTGTACACATGTGTCTGTGTGTTTGTGTGCATAAGTTTTTGAACTCTCTAGTCAGACAATAGCTTTTCACCCACTGCTCATCACTTGTGTATTATGTAGCTCTTCACATGGAGAGAAATAATAATAATAATATGAACTTTCACTCTGCACAGTTCTATCATCATCTGTAACATAGTCACTTCATTGTTTATACTTTATTTTTATTTATTTGTTCATCACATACCTTACATAACCTGTACACTGCATGTTTTGTATTTTTTATTGTCCAGTGTATAGTGCTCATTGTGTGTTTCACTGTATTCAGATCTCTACTATCTAGACTAGTAGGGAGACACTAACGGCCGGAAGCAAATTCCTTACACCTTTTTACTAGGGATGCACCGATCCCATATGTGGATCGGACATTGGTCCGATAACCACTCAAATAGCTGGATCGGGTATCGATGGCATGGAGCCGATCCATGGAGCTGAGCCGTGAATTGGTATAGGTTGGAATAGGTTTTTCTACGTAATCGTGCACACTCAATTCGTTCGACATTGGCGTTAATTATATGGAAATGAAAATGAGCAGAACAACACACTACCACCCTAAAAGCAAATTATACATGATTATACTGATTATACTTATTTCCTTAGCACCACCAGCTCTCGCTCGCGATCTTCGCGTTTCTTGCTGTTTATTAGCGCGCGTCTCTCTCAGGAAAGTACGACATTCACTAAATCTTCCCCTTTATTACAGACCAGACTCATATTTTAGCTGACAAAAAACAAAAACCGCCAGCGTTCTACTCACAATACAGCGATATTTTCATCGTTTATTCCAAGACCCGAGCTCAACAAGTTATTGTGTGGAATGCCATCGTGCCAAACGAATCTCGTGTGGAACGCCTTCGTGTCAAAAATGAGTCCAAAATGAGGCGTCTGCCAAAATGAGTCAATTAATCAGAAACTTTTTTTTTTTTTTTTTTTTACATTCTATAGTGTTAGAGAGTAAATAATAAATATAGAAAGATGCATTATTTATCAAATCATTTTATTCTATATCCAGACAGATTCCACATGGATAAATAAGTTATTTTTCTTCACAGTGCTAAGCTATAGAATATTTCTACATAATAAAAACTCTACACAAACACTATAAAAACAAAGCCTAAAAGTATAATGGATGAATGGTATAGACATTCATTCATTTATCCATTATCCGAACCGCTTAATCCCAACTGGGGGCACCGGAGCCTATCTCGGAAACTTACGGGCCCAAGGTTGGGAAACAACCCTGGGTAGGTGCCAACACACTGCACAGACAATCGCCCCAAATTCCCTTAGAGCTGTAAAGGTGGAAAAAAAATAACTCGTATCGGATCGGTACTCAGGATCGGCCGATACCCAAAGCCCAAGTATCGGCATCGGTATCGGAACTGAAAAAGTTGGATCGGTGCATCCCTACTTTTTACTAAATCTGATGCTGAATCTGATCATGTAATCAACAGCATATAAACTCCAACCCCACGTGAAATGGCCATGTCATTTGAGTCATTTGAGATTTACATCTCTCAGATGATCGGAGATTAATCAGGACGTTCCTTTCGTACAACCGGTTCTGTTGTAAAAACTTTTCCTGATGTCTCATTTGTGGTTTACACTAAAAGCAACTACAGGACTGTCTATAGACTTCTGTCTAAAGTTAGATACAGAAACTGTTTGTAGAAACCCAGACAGCAGAAAGATCAAATGATAATAGTGTGAATATGTGTGACAGGACCGTCCTCTAACAAATATAGAAATCTGGGATTTAATAGATCTGTGTGTGTCAGGACTGAACTTCAGAAAGAGAAAAATGCTTTTATAAAAAGATTTCAGGTTTGATAAAAAAAAAAACTTACTGAGATTATTAGGGTTAGGTATTTATTTCCATCAAATCATTATGGGAGTCGAAACTACCAGAAAGATAGCATAAGCTAACTTTGTGTTTGTACGAGTGGGTGGGCGGATGTGTTTGGAAGGGGGCTAAGTCCATTAAAATAAAATGCAAGTTGACCAAAGAACAAGCCATGATGTCATTGCTGACACTGATACACTCCAAATCAGAAAAGTGCTGCATTGTTCTCAAGGAAATTCTAAAAAGACACGACTGTGACGTCACCTGCTTTTTTCTCAAAGGGTATCTGGCCTGAGATAAAGGCAAAATGAGGCTGTCCAGCGGTCAGATTACAACTATGAAAGCACACTGTGCCGCACATATACAGCAATACCAGCACCTTTACAGCAGATAGAACTGACCCAAAAACATCTTCCATGCAGCACTCTTCTACAGCAGCAAACACAGTCACGTAATAAAGACCCAGAAGACCTGCCACGACCTGATCTTTTAAAAAGAGAATAATCTCATGTCCTACATTTCCTTCCCTCTCTCTGTCTCTCTCAACTCCAGAACTCTGACCCTCCAGGCTGTTGTTATTTAACAGTGTGCATGTATCAGCTAAATAATAACTAGGCCTTGACGTCTGTCTTTTGACGAAAAGGGTTTTGCTGTTCTCTCCTCCCCATAAGCACAAACATGACCTTACACGGCTCAGACTTGTATATTACATTCTAAAATCTCTCTCATTTTCTGTCTATGTTCCCTTTCCTTAAGAGCCAAACTGAAGAGTTAATTACAGGTGGGAAAGAAAAGCAGGAGGTCATAACAAGGTAGTGGTGATGAAAACCCGGGGGTTGTGCATGATGCCGTCTCTTTCGTCACGGTGAAAGCCTTGTGGGAGACACTTTTGGGCAGGCCCACTGGAGCGTTTTGTCATCGGTCTGAGCGCATCTGTCCCTAATTTGTCCATGACTCAAC
Organism: Distichodus sexfasciatus; assembly: GCA_032718565.1. Lineage (NCBI taxonomy): Eukaryota > Metazoa > Chordata > Actinopteri > Characiformes > Distichodontidae > Distichodus > Distichodus sexfasciatus. The sequence goes on from JAVGVS010000080.1 coordinate 146,921, forward strand.
GTGAAGACGCAGAGTATCCAAAGACAGAGACAGACCAGCCTTTCCTGTCTACGACACATGCACAGAACAGCAGATTACTGAAAGGATATCTCACACACCCACACACACAGTCACATTTCTTTATCTTTATGAGGTACTTTCATGAAGTACTGTAACTGTTAAATGTAAATAATAAATGCTAGAGCTAATATTAACATGAGCAACCAAAAGCAAATATTTTCACCTTTTTAGTTTTTTGAATATAATGTGGACTTTTATATAAAACATTTTTCTTATGAGGACTGGTGTTCACATAAAAAATATTATCCTTCCTTTTAGGGGACAAACCTAGTCCTCAAATATCTAAAATGCTCCCCACATCCACTCACAGTTTAAAAAAAAAGAAACACACACACACACAAAAACAACCCCACCGGAGCTGGTATGATGAAGTATATGCGTGCAACACCAATGCAAAAAAGAAAGACTCCGCTAAATAATGTCAAAAACGTGTAGGCCTCTTTGTAGGACCACATTATTTCTACCCACAAGTTCTGTCGAACATTCTGGCTCAGTTTTATGATCTGAGCAGTTCTGTAGTCTTAGAGTCTGAGTTCGGAGTACAGTAATAAAGCACATCGGCGGTAATCAGACGCTGTGGTTGCACAGAGGCAGGAGAAAACCGACACCACGAACGCAGCCGGCGGGTGCAGCCAGACAGGAAGTGCTTTAATCAGGGCCTTCCTGTCAGACTCACTCCAAGAGCCTTGTTCGGTCTGTGATCACAGTAACACAATCACCATCTGTTACCACCACCGCTGTATCTCGAGACCACTGTGTGTGAGTAGAATGTTACAGTAGATTTAAGAGGGAATATTTCTTGTGAAGTGCTTCCTATATCCCGTCGTTATGCCTGCACTCCCAAGATTGTCTGACTGATAAGAGCTCTTTATGTCTGGAATCTACTCTCTACATTGGAGCCAAGCCCTCTAGGCTGTAGGCTGATTTTCTTTTACATTCATTCACCTTTTGTCAACTGTGGTAAAGAACATTTGCTAGACAATAATGAATAACGTCCACAGCAGTCACGTAATTTTTCATTTTATATTTGTTCTTGATCAGGGATTTCCACTCTACTTGTCACTCTGACACTCTAGTCTAACCTGTTTCTATTCAGTAACATCAGCCCTGACATCACTTGTTCCATTTTGCATTCACTCTGTTTTAGATCTTATCTACCAATCCCCCAGCGTGGCCCTGTGACATCATTATCCTTTTTGAAACAATGGCTACATACACTGAAAAAAGTAAAAAAACATTATAACTAAATGTTTCGGATTTTCTCAAGTAAAAATACAATAAATCACTGACTATCGGAAAATACTTTTACTGCCCCTCACTTTTCCAGTGTGCTCATGTATCAATTGAATATTTACAGACAATTACAGACATTAATAGGCTTTTTAAAGCAATATTACCAGTTAAGGATACTTTACATTCTAATGGAGACAAGATAACGTGTGATCTTTAACACTTAATACATTTCTTTGACGCAAAGTAGAGGAATGCTGTATCACTTTCTACATTTTGTTAGTGTCGGTTGTGTTTCTATAGCAGCACCATGTTGTTGTTTGATCAGTATAACAGGACAAACTGTCACACCCTTCAAGGACGAAAGTCAGAAACAGTATGGCATTGTTTCAGCGCACGTTCAATGATGCTCCGATAAGTTGGAACACACAGAGCCTACTGTTTGGGGTGAGTGTGTTCATAGGTATGATATGTTGGAGAAATAGTATCATGATGTTTTCATCTCAATTTTGAACTCAGACATCCCCATACTTCTACATTTATCTGAGAATCGGTCTTCTTGTCCACTCCTGAAAATCTTACTCAGTGAGTTGGTATTGTGAACGTTGTCCAAACAATGATCTGGACACAGGAAATCTACTTGTAAATCAGTAGCTTTTCTGAAAAATGTAAACACAATATCCGTGCCAATACATGTGTGTGGTCATTATGAAACAAAGCACTATTGCAGATCCTATACTTTTAGGATTTACAACCAAAATCTATTCTCTCAAATTCAATTGTATTCCTAAAGTTCATTTTAACCACCACTATCTAATATTTAGTTCCACCCAGCTTTGATCAGAATCCCCTTTACCGCTTCTATACACTAACGTTTTAAATGTAATATCTGCCTTGTGTCAACCTTCACGTTATGGGGCCAGTTTATGAGGTAAACCGAACTGATAGGTGCACCATATGGAGCTGTGAAACATCTGTCAATAGGCACAATTTCTCAACCACCCACTAATTTATCATTGGTCAGTCTCAGTGCAATTACCACCATTATGAAAGACATTATTCAGTTGTGGGTTCTGGTGCTAGTAGACATATACTGAAAGTTAGAATCACCTTTTTTTGAAAGTGAGTGATTATTTGTCATTGTGAACACACCACAGCACAGCACACAGTACACCACAATGAAATGTGACCTCTGCATTTATCCCCTCCGTGAAGGAGCAGTGGGCAGCTAACAAGCACCTGGGGAAAATCTGGCAAAGCAATGTTCCCGTTTTTTATGCTACATTAGAACTACGTACTGCTGGTTTGACATTTGCCCAGTCAAAAGTAATCCTGTGACTAGAATATGACCTTAATAAAGTGCCTGAATTCGGCTTAGAAAACAATCACAATTGTACTACTCTTATGGGGGAAAAGTCCACATCTGATTTTAAATGACAAATGCCTCAAGCAAAAAATATCAGGTTTCCTGTGAGCGAAAAATTATTTCTACAAGTCAGTAATTTCTATGGAGTCCCTATACGCATAAAGGAAATATTCAAAGTTAATCTATCATTGAGTTTTTATCTGCCAATGATTATTCAAATAGTATGTATTATATATACAACAAAATCATTAGCCTACATCTCAGAAAGACAACTGATACCACATTTTTGTCTATTAATTTTTAAAGGTTTTTGCCTGTTAATAAAGTCTGATATGTAGCAAATTATATGTTATGATAAACTGATTCCAATTCCAGTGCCTGTGTCAACATTCAATGTCCTTAATGTTCCACAACAATATAACATCTAGGTGTGACTTAAGCCTCTAGGTCTGGGTCAAAAAATGGATGTATGACCAAACCAATAAGCCTATTTATACATATCTCCCTGGAGAATATATCAGATACCTCATCATAACAGGGGAAGTTTAGAATGATCAGAACCCAAACTAATATCCTCTCTTCAATTGCATAAAGAATTTCAACCCCAAAGTCCTGTGTTACATATCGGAAAAGTTAATGAAAATAAACTCCCTCTTTAAAATTAAATAATTAAATCTAACAGCCATGAATTTGTATAATGACCAATCAAGGGACATTAAATTCCTCAGTTACTGCAGTAACTTTAATAGCCCCACTAGCTAATGTCTTAATAATTCCGGAGTTCTGTTTAAGTGTTGTGGAGCTTTTGGCTGTGGTAACCACTGTTCCTCAGGGCACGAAATTTTCATTACATTAAACTTTTCACTGCATCATGAAGTGTTTTTATGATAGCAAAAGATAAACTGAGATATCTGGATTTAAGCCATACCAGCTTGAGGAATCTAAAACGTTACGAGCTGGAATGACTTCATTGATAGGAGCTTTCATTACAAGACCAGAAATATGTGAAGTTTTTTCGTGGTCTAAAACCGTGGATCTGACACCTAAAGAGTGTGCGTGTGTTTAAATACACGTGTAACAGTCTCGCAAGTAACGTCACCTTAGCTAGCTAACTACATCCAGTTCTTACCTTCTCCCTCATCCATAACTCTCATTACTGCTCCATTGTCTCTGCTTCCTCCGAAGAATTTATTTTATGTCCAGCTACAGAAGTAATTCGAAGAGTTTAATTTCATGTAACATCACTGATTTCATCATTTAAAAAAGCTTATTTTGCCGCGTCATGTTAGCGTACCTCAACTGTTAAACTTCATCCAGTTTGGCGCGGCGACACGCATGCGCGTTCTGGTTTACTTGCTGTACATTCATACTTTCGTGCGACTCTGCGCGCTTAGCATCTGTTTGTGGTTAAATCTACTTTGCTTCGCTTTGAAGTAGAAAAACATTAGCTCTTTTACGTCATATTATTTATCACATTAATGCAGAGCCAAATATATAATTTTGTTTTTGAAAGCTGAGCGTGAGGTTTTACTGAGACACAGCAAATAAACACTGGAGCGACATTTACTGTTCGGCAGGGCGGCGTATCTCTCATCTTCTCTCATAACATGTTTATCGATAGAGGAAGCACAGACCTGGACAATCATATAATGCTTTTGAAATATTTCAGGATACAGTTAATTAATTTCAGTGATCTATTTCATTTCAGTTCACTTACTGTTTGTTAAAGCTTGCGGACCTTAATAGAAATGAAAATGTAGATATGACTGCAGGATAGATGTCAATGATAACAAAGGACAGCAAACAAAGGAGATCTATATTAAAGCATTTAAGTTCGTGACTAACTAACTTTTGGAAACTTTCTTAGTGTTTTTAGTGCCATACCAATTTGGCGAAAGGGTCTAAGTTGCAACCAGACGGTGACCATTTTGGACAGCAGCAAGCTTACAATAATCAACAAGAGACTATAATGTTTTCTTTAACTTAAAATATTATTTTATCTTTCATTCGCTAGAGTTACAACTAATGGAACATTGTCTGTTGCAGGCTTGAGTAGGAAACACTAAATTGTGTTGGGATTTGAGAGCTGAAGTGGATTTTGGAATAAATCCTTCTGAAATAAACACCTGCTATAAAGGTAATACCTGGCAATGGGTTTGTCATTTTCTTAAGAACATTTTAATAAACAAACAGACTATGACATTCGATTTCAGCAACATAAAGTCTTCATCCCGACCAGTGCTGCCATAGTGGACCTAAGTGGAAACAGGCTGCCATAATCAGACGTACTGCATGTTTGTTTCTAGAATGGCAGCTGGAAAAATGCTGGCCAATCCACATGAGTGTTTTGGCTGCTGGGTTTCAATGTGAAGGTTGGAATGTTGCATTAGCCAGACAGAGATGGAGGATATTATTTTCATAGGCGCGCTAAGGAGGCGTTAGGTAATGTGGCCTGCTGCTGGAGTTTGCACTGCATAGTGGGGGGGCCTGAATGGATAATGGACTGTTGCTGGGACCGATGGTTTAGTATATTTATGTGTGTACGTGTGCGTGTGTGTGTCTGTAAGTACCTATTTCTTCAGGAAAATATTGAAAAAACAGACTTCTTGTGTTTCTAGTAGGAAGGATTGGTCCGGTCAGCAGATACATTGCCTCATCATTTTCGTCAGTCTATATGAATATATGGGGCCATGTTTTAAGGTCTTTGTGTGGATCTCATTGTCCAATAAAAAAGAAAATTTGGGATTTGTCAAATTTCGGGCCAGTGTAAAGACATTTTTAACATTTTTCATTCATATTAAAAACTGAAAGAATTCAAATATTTGCATTCATTTACTGGGGTTAAGGTTTAGATGTACTGTAAAATTATTGATGTCTAGTCATTATGCAAGTAAGTGGAAATACCTCACAAAGATAGCAAGACTCTGAGAGTGCACACAAGCTATTATGCAACCTGCTGAAAACTACTGTTGCAATGAATTTATAACATTTGGGACAATCTTTTTGACAATTTTTTTTCTTTTTTCAGTAGTTTCTGTTATCTTTCACTCTTTTGTTTATTTTGCATGGTCAGTCTTTCCTTCATTCTTTTAGTCTTGCTTTCTTTCCTGCTGAAAAAACTGTGCAGACACAAAAACATCCATGATGGTCAGCTTGTTTAAATCACAGTTCAAGTATGTTTTTCAAAGGGGGGGTTGCACAGACAATTTTCAAAACACTTAATCCTAGTGTTACCCAAACTAGGGTTACTAGAGCTACCCTAAGTAGGGTTACTATGGTTACCCCAAGCATAACCTTTATACCAGATTAAACTGAAGATCACCTAAAACTGGCGTGCCACTTTGTTTAGTTTTTTTTCCTTGAAGAGATGGTTATATAAAGGGGTCATGTTGAAGACAGATTCGTTTCAGTGCAAAAAGAGGCCAGTCTGAAGATGTGTTGAGAGGCGAGCTCACTTAGTTTGTGTATGATGTAAAGGTGACTCAGAGGACTGATTAAGGCAAGCACTGCCTAAAGGCCATGGCTGTCGTCCAGCATGGTAAACCTTTCACACGCAACTATGAGCAGACACTTCATGACCCAGTCATTACAGAGCCAAGCAAGGACATTGCTTATTACTCAGACTTTTTAATAATATGGTCCTGTTGGGTATGAAATTTCTTCTGTAATCCCCCCATTATTTTGTTACTTTTTTGTGTTATTTATTTTGATGTCTCAGAGTCCATCTGTCTGTTTTCAGCTTTATCATTCACACATAAAAGGCAAAAGACACCAAGATCCCGGAAAAGAAATCATAAATCTCCTCCTTTTTCCCAGCGCCATGCCGCATTAAAGCATGAAGGGAGGGCTTCTAGGAAAGTAATATGAAAGGCCAAAGTCTCAGAACTCCTCAAAGATGAAGACACTCCTCCTGGTGATAACTAAAGCCAGAGTGAACACTCCTAAATGTTGACCCCATACAACCTAAGGGTTCCTTTCAGTCAGACACGCACCTATAACTCACACATTCACATCTTCCTATCTTTGTGAGGTACATCCATTGAATTTCATAATGACTAGATGTAAATAATACCACAACTACACTATACCCAACTTAAACCTTAACACCAGTGACCAAAAGCAAAATTTGACACTTTTTAATTGGTTGCCATGTAGACAAATGTAATCACAAAGTTGCAAAAATCTGATAAAACTTCTATCTTTTTAAAATCTGTTATGCTACAGTCATGGCCTTACAAATGTGTAAAAACTATACGGCAACACACATACATGCACTCAGACTTACAGACAGACAAAAGTGATGAGTCCTACATATCTGCTGACTGGATCCACCCTTCCTAAAAGACAACACACACATACACACAGGTAGGAGTCTTCTCCTTAGCAACGACATAACCAACACTTACTCAACACAAACACATTGCTCACTTTTATCATCTTATACGAATCGGTGCTCCATCTGTGTATCACCTGGTTGCTCTTGGGTTTTACAGGTTTTGCAGTAAGGACGATGGTGAAGAAATGTCTGTTAGTGTCCATTTTATACTTTCACTACTTGTGAAAGTCCTACTCCTAACATGTTGGGGTTTTGTGTGTGTATGTGTGTAATGGCTTGAGTCATGCTGTTATGTCCTTATCCAGGACACTGCCCTTACATTAATCACACTCTCACCTCCTACAGTTTAACCATTCAAAACAGAAATATTCACCAAACAAGAGAATGTTTCCACAAATGGTTTTAATTGTTCTCTTACGAAAAGTTATGAATAAAAAGGACATTCAAAAGTGCTATTATTTTACATCTTCTAAAATAAAATAAATAAGTATACTTCCAGTTAACTTTTTATGTACTTAACACAAATCTACTAAATTAAGTTTTGGCTTTTACTAAGAACTAAGAAGTGCCCCAAATTAGTCCCAAGACTACTAGTGTATAGTAATATACTTGTAAGTATACTAGTATATGACCAGTTTAAAACTGTTTTGGAATGTTTCAAGCTAGTCTTTAAGGCTGGTTCTAGAAGGTCCTATTTTTAACCATTGGCATCAATCTATAACAAGCAAATGACTTCATGAATAATTCTAAGTTTTATTTAGTTTTTCCATCACAGTTTGCACCACAAATTCTATAATATCCATTCTGATAAACATTTCTGTAGCCCACCCATTTCCACAGAACCTTACCTGCTGTCCATATTCTGTAAGAAGTGGAGAGAAGCGGCTCAGACACACAAACAGGATGGGTCTTGCCTCCAGGTTTTGACAGGGAGAAAATGGAAAGAGTTTGAAAGATTGGGAGTGTCAGGAGTCGGGGAAGACAGAGAGAGGGATCTTTTAAGACATGCAGAAAGAGGATTAAGACCTGCTGAGCTGGACTTGAAGCTGTTTGGACTTGCTGTAGTCGGGTCAGGAACACATAATTGGGCGTTAGGACAGAATCTTCCCTCTTTGATGCTTGCTGGAAGAAGGTGCTGGGTTGGAAGAGATTCAGGTCTTCTTTATGTAACATCCACACTTCACTGTTTGAAGGAGGATATTTGAGGCTGAGAGCAAAATTGTGGTTTGTCATGAAAGTCCTGATAACTCTTAACAGCTGGGAGAATTTCTGTCATTTCATTTGTGTGCAAATATGTGAAGTTAAAGTTTTTTGAGCCCCTTTCATGTGAAGTTATTCAAAGATACAGATTACATTTTTTATCACAACTTAAAGGTCTAACATGATGCCAGCAGCTATATTACCTGCATTTCACAGTAGGGAATTAATCTGAAGTTAAGCAAGTTGGTCCTGTTCAGTACTTGGTTGGAGAACCAACTAAGCGTGGTTCAAACACAGTCCATCCTTTCCGCTCATTTTTGGCGAAATGCCACCTAGATGCTCACAAGCAGAATAATATATTTTCTATATCTGTATATATGATTGCACTCTCAATTTCCAACAGCTTGTACAATTTTTGTGATACTGAAACTGTAGTTTCTGGCATTTGGCTGATCATTACCATCATTTTTCTAACTCTTTGTCCACAGTCTGAAAAACCTAGTGTGCAGAACCTTCTTATTGACCTTACAAGGGACATTGTTTGGGGGTCTAGCAAAGTGCTACACGAATACAAAATTCATTTATTAATATTTGGTCTATAGTAGTAGTAATAGTCTAGCTGGAATGTCTCTGGAATTATCCAGTATAAAGCTGCTGTAACATTGCGCTCAACAGATGCTGAAGCCATTAGGACTTGTGGAGAAAACAACAGATCTGTGGCGTTGTTGCCACCCTGTATAGCTCCAGTTTGGATTTTGCGGGAAAAGCACAGGAAAAAAAGGTGGAAACTCCCTTACGGGGAAAACAAGCCCCCTAAGCTGCTGCCATGTATGTATTTTGGAAAACAGCCAAGTGAAAACAGCCACTGTCCCGCTCCACCCAGGCTTCATTTTCTCCTCACAATGCCAATCACACGTCCTCCATCTCTACATCCTAAATCTGTCTCTCCGTGTTTATATCCCCCTCTCCAGAGATCGGCCCTGTGTATTTTTGGAGATGATTAAAGTGCATTAGGCAAATACAAAGCGAGCAGAAAAAAGCTCCAGACAGGGCAGGATTCATCCAAGGACAGGAGTGGGTGGTCTACTTAAGCCTCCATGCGCTCGGCCTGTCTCAAACATGCAGTTTTGTACTGTATGTGTGATCAGATTTTTGAGTAGATGGTGGAGATCCGACTGCCTCAAAAGACACTCTTATCAGACTCTTTATCACAAATAAATAAATATAACAGTACAGTACACAAGTCCTAAATGAGGATTTTAAGCTGTATTTTGTCTCATTGTCATCTCGGTGAAACCATAATGCTAGTTTGCAACACTGCTGTTCATATAAAATTTCTTTAGAAAGATTGCTTAAAATGATCACAATTAAATAATCCTCATGGACCAACATAACCTGTTTCCTTCACAATTGTGTCATAAGCAGAGAGCAGTGCAGGTTTGCTAGTCATACTGACACACTCTGAAAAATGTGTTTTGTTCATCTCTACTCCTGCTTGTGTGAAACAACACAAACCCCTGCATACGCATGTCCCGGGCTTCCCTAAACACTCTAGATTGATTTTGACCTGCACAATAACACAGGCCTCAGTACACGTCTTATCAGCTGCAGCCTGTGGCCTCGAGATCAGCCTGTAAACAGCAGCTTATAACAAATCACCTTTAAACTCAGCAATGAGGACACAGGAAATATAGACGTGAACAGGGGCCTGGAGGCGAGGGCATTATGAAAAACACGCAAAAATGTCCTCAAAACTGGCAAATCCTTTAGGGGACAGTCAAGTTCTCACAAATACCAACATATACTTACAATTCTTTTTATTAAGTAAATTCAAGTCAAAATATACTGTATGTTGTGAGTATACTAACGAAGCACTAGTAGGTAAGTTTAGTAGTTCAATACTTCTCGTTCCACTTTTTTGTTGATAAAAATACATTTTAAAGTGTAAGAGTAGTAAGCTTTGAGTGCTGTTTCATGTCTAAGTCTCATTTGGTTCTGCAACTTTACTATAAGTCAACGTATAAATGCTATTTAAATACTTTCACGAAAGTACACTGCACATAAATATAAAGTATGTATATGTACATTAACTTACAATTTTAAGTGAGCTTAACATCCTAATTAACATTCTATTTACTGTTTTAATACTTTAAACATGCCCTCAACAATATTCTTAACCCTTGACTGTTCTACTTGATGTTTTGTGAAGAGATTTGAGGTGACAATGCATGTGTGCGGCGGCGGCAGCTTATAATATCAACCAGTCAGCCAGTATGAATCAAGTCTTTTACAGTTGTCTTATCAGCCAAATGTTGATATGTTCTGAGTGGTAATTACATAAAACTGTACATAAAACAATAACACTGTGCATAAAACAAGGTTCAGTTGCACACATTTACTCTACTATTTACTAGTAGAGCTGACCTTTTACTAGCTGACTGAAACTAAAGCTGACTGAAACTATCAACATGAAAGGTTATAAGACAGTCTGCAAAAGATATGCTGAAGAACTGTGTCACAGAAGCCAGTATGGGTGAAATTAGGCCCATCAAGAGTATGCACAACTACAAGAAAACCTTTAACCTTTAAGTATAGAAACAAAAGACTTTTCTGAATGCTTCCTCGTATGAGCTAAATATACTTAAGTAAAACTTTGTTTAGTGCAGCTTTGTTAAGCTAATAAAAAGTTAACAGAGAATATTCTTACTTATTTTAGTTTACAAATAGTACACTCATATCGTGCTCAAAAAACTTCTTTTTCTTCTAAAAACGTATCCCTCTCTCAGACCCCGACACTCACAAACACACAATTAGAGAAGTATCTTACACAACAGTGCTGTTTGTTACTTGGTTATCTATGGTATATATTGCATAATGTTTAACTGTGTTTTCACAGTACACTTAAGTAACCACCTACACCTGAAAGGTCCTACAGCTATGAGAGGTAACATGTAATTGTATAAAACTTGTAAGCACAAGTCTGCCCCTGCTATTTTATAAAGCAGACGTAACTCATATGAGAGCGAAAAGTCACAACAACCTTCCTCAACTGGTCAGTACTAGTGGTGCAATGGACCACTGTTGATCCGTGATCCGAAACCAATCCCTCTCCACGGTTTGGCACGCACGTGATCCGAAGATTCGGAAAAAAAAAAAGTTCCACTGTATGGTACACGTGGTCAGTCTGTCAAACGATAGTCATGGCTAGCAGTAGCGGTCCAAGTGGAGGAACAGAGGAGCTTGAGAAACCTCCAGCATCACTTAAATCTCATGTGTGGGAGCATTTTGGCTTCCCCGTTAAATATATTGATGGGGAAAGGTTGGTGGATAAAACCACCACAGTTTGTCGACACTGTGGCACGAGGAAGCCGTATGAGACTGGCAACACGTCGGGCATGGCCGCTCATTTGAAACGACATCACCCTGGTGTGACAGGAGCCAAGACGAAGGCTGCGCAACAACCGCTGATATCCGCGGCATTTAAGCAGCCCTTTGCTGCCCAATCCGACCGGGCTAAAGCTATTACAAAAGCTATTGGGGTGTTTATAGCTGCAGACATGAGGCCATATTCGAGAAGGGTCTGGCTGCAGACCTTCTCTGTGGGTAAGCTCCTCTGTCAGTACATCTCCTCTGAGGGAAAGGAAATGACGCACAAGGACGAAGAACTGTACCTAACCCTAACCATAACCGTAGTTATATTTATGACATCATTTCCTTTCCCTAAGAGGAGACGTACTGACAGAGGAGATTTACCCACAGAGGAGGTCTGCAGCCAGACTATCTTGGCCATATTCCGCTGTGCAAAACAAGGGGTCTAAACATATGATAAATACGCTTGAGCGCATGCTAGGAAATCCCGTCGCGCACCCACTTCAGTGACAAGATCGTCCCAAGTATGATGTATGAGCAGGAAAAGTCTAAAGTTATGGCTGAACTGTCCCAGGCATCTTCTGTTGCCCTAACTACAGATGGGTGGACCTCCAGGGCAATGGAAAGCTACGTGATCGTGACCGCTCATTACATCACAGCGGAGTGGGAGATATGAAGCACTGTACTGCAGACACGCCCCCTCTGAGAGTCACACAGGCATAAAATTTTGAAATTATAAGCTCAGGTCTGCTTTGCTTTCTTTCTTCTTTTTTGATGATGTGGACATAAGCTAGTTTTTATTTTGCCCTCCATGTTCAAAGTAAGATGCAATGATACCTTAAATTGCATTTTAAGTTGTTTTTGATTGTGTCCACATTAAAGGAAATAATTCTCATGCCTTATATTGCACCTTAATTTGTTCTTATATAATTGAGTGGAATCAGTCTTGAGTTGAATGTTTTCTAATGGGTCTTTTTCTTTTTTTGCTGATCCGAAAATTGATCTGATCCGTGACTTAAAACCGTGATCCGATCCGAACCGTGAGTTTTTTGATCCGTTGCACCACTAGTCAATACAATCATGAAAATGTGAGCAGAGCAATGTCACAAGCCTTAAAAACAAGGAAAAAGAAGTTTAGACCTAAACATCTATAGTTAAAAAAAAAACAACTACTCACAGGCCCCAATTAGAGAACAACCCTTAAAGTGTATACCCTTTACAAAAGGAGTTTAAGATTTATTAAAATATATATTTTTAAACTAATAGTTTTTGTTTGTTCCCTTTTGTTCGTACTTTTTATGACCACAGTGGTCCATGGTCATGCTGTTCCCTTACAGTTTAGTTCAGAATGGTCTGTGTGGATTTGGAGGCGCAAATAGATTTCTCAGATGGCAAATGATTTAAAAGGCATTTGGAGCGGAGCAGAAACAGTCAAACTCTGTGTGTGTGTGTGTGTGTGTGTGTGTGTGTGTGTGTGTGTGTTTATATGTGTGTATGTCAGAGGGGATTGGAACATACACTGGAAAAAACTACCCATGTTGTCCAGCAGAAGGGATGAGAACACCATGTTGTATCAATTACTTTTTTATGACTCTGTGCTTGGGTAGGTATCCAAACGAAAAAAATGAACATGCAGTACCTCTAATTTTCTATAAGTTTGTGATGGAAAGAGAGATGAGCTGTGTGGTAGACTCTCTCTGTGCTGGCAGATGAGACGGAGATGAACGTTGGACAGAGTTTCCAGGTGCACTGCCCTGCTGCCCCTGCACCAAAGCCCTCCTCACCAAGAGCGTCTCAGCCCCCCAAAGCCCACAGGCTTCCAGGCAGGATATGAAAGCACTGCACAGAGTTATTAAAAAGGGTGATGCACCCAGCAGAAGGTACAGTACGTGGAGCAAAGCCTGTCTGGTTTGTTGATGCACAACATGAAGAGACAGAGTATGTTATCAGACAGAAAGGTTACCTAACATTTCTAGGGGTTATGAAAAAGAAATACTTTGAGACATGATTGTTACATCACACTGTCAAATTAAGGAATCTTTAAAAAGAGAATTTTAAAAGTATGAAAAGGCACAAAAAGTATGGATCTGTACAAATTTTTATTTGAACGGCAATGATTTTGCCTCCTATAGACTTAGGAAGCTTGGTGTGGGTGCAGCATTCTGGTTGGATACTTACACGAGCCAAGATGATATTGAATTAATTTTAGCCTTAATCTTACCCTAATCTTAGCTTAATGTTGCAGAGTGGATCTTAGCAAGCGGCTCCAGTAACGACTTGGGATTCAAAAGCGTCTTATGGACTATTTTTATATCCTCACTTCTTTAAAAATGCGTAATTAATGATTAATCTTGAACTAATGTTTACCTGTGTATTAAATGTTCTTGCACCTGGTCGCCCAGAGAAGGATGGGGTCCCCTTCCCAGTCTTGGTTCCTCCCATTGTCGGGCCGGTTATATGTAAAGCGCTTTGTGACAATAAATGTTGTTAAGAGCTCCATATAAATAAAATTTAATTGAATCAAATTGATATTGGTTGAAACCTGGGTAAATGTTTTAAAAGGTTTTTGCCTCAAAATGAATCCAAGGAGACAGTCAGTATATGTAATTACCGTTGTAAGTCATTCTTGAAGAGAACAACTGCAAATGACTGGAAATGTAATTCATAGCTCTGCCTGTTGTGAAATCAGGATGTGTGTATTTACGCAGTATCAGAGAGACTGATCACAAGATATGCACTTTTGTAAATACCATTAACCAAATTCAAGTGTTTTTTTAGTTCGTTTAGCTAACTGAGTATTACACAGACTCTTTCATGGTGTCACTCTTACAAAAATACAGAATGTTGTGGAGATTCTGTCCTGAGACTGTGCACCCGAGGTTGGATCCCTGGGTCTGTTGTAGGGTTTTTCAGTGTGGTGTTTGTGTGGATTTTCTCCGGGTTCCAGTTTCCTCCCACAGTCCAACAGTATGTGCTGTAGGTTGATTAGATTCATCTAAATTACCCCATAGTTATGTATGTGAGTGTGTTTGTGTGAGTGCCCCGTGACATGTTGTGGCCCACCCATAATTCTGGGATAGTCTCTGATCCCCGCACCCCTGATTGGGATTAATTGGTAAAGATAATGAATGAAATAAGAAAAGGCTAAATTGAAGGTCATAGAAATACAGAGCCAAAATAAACATAAACATTACTATCGTAAACAGTACATGAAACAGAATGGAATATCTATGTAACATAAAGTGTGTTAATCTGTAGATTTTATGTACACATAGACTTATAGGTTAGTGAGTGGCAGTGGTGTAGAGCTTACTGAGAGTTCAGTTTGAGTTATTAATAACAGCTCAAGTCGTGGTGGAAGATCCAGGTTGAGAAGTCTTCTGGCCCGAGGAGTAAAGCTCTCCGTTGTGGCTGCTATATTTCTTTTAGCATTTCTGCAACAGCAACATTTAAGCAGTTGAAACTGGCAGTTGCTGACTCCAATCTAAAGCTTAACTATTGCTTGCTTTAGGACAGACTTGAACCTCTGCCCATATGTGAGTGTCCTAACACTAGGTCACCACCACCAGCCAGTTGTTTTAATCCGACTTGCTTAGTTTAACGATTACAGAAACTGTTTACTTATTTTGAAACTCTTGGTACAATGATGTGTAAATATGTATCTATGAGTTAAGTGGTGCCAGTTTGCTTCATTATATTCTGGTCAGTCTTACGATGGCATAATGTGAAAAGGTGTGGTCATGCTTGCAAAACCAACCGTGCAGACAGCTATTTTTGGCTTTCATAGTTTAATCAAGTGCATATGTAATAAGTGAAATGTTCTACTGAAATTCTACATAGATAGTCTACTTAAATATCAACAATTTTATTGCACTCTTGTATTTTACCTTGTACTATATATACTGTATCTGCATTAAAATGAATGTCACATTGATGTTATTTAGGTATAACAAGCACAGAGAGAGAAAATGAGATGGATAATGTACTCTATATAGGAGCTGTAACATTCTTAGTCCCCAAAACATCAAACATTATACACAAAATATTTCCTAGCTCACCAAAATCTGCACATTGTGCGGCTGCAGCTTGTTAGCTGGGTGTACAGAAGATTAGATTATGAAGATAAACAGTTTCTTGCAAATCGGTAGAGCCTGAAGAGTGAGGATGTCACCAAACAGCATAATTTTCTCTCAGTTTACAAATGAAAAGCAAAACAGAGAAAAGAAAGATACCGTATTCCAAGGAATTCCCTTATTCAGTGTGATTGACAGATTTTTGTCGCCCTTACAAACGGGAACAAATCCTCTTGCATAACTGCTGAAAACACACAATACACAAACATGTAAAATCTCTCAGTGTTGCAAGAGTCTGAGCATCACACACACACACACACAAGCTTCCATCATCACATCCAATTTGGGGGAAAAAACCCACTGATCAGAAATTACATTCATATCATTTAGAAATAACAGAAATAATATCTTCTGATCATCTGATCTCCCTTCCTCAGTTCAGTCTTGTGAAAGACTGGACACATTTTTCAGGTTGAAGGCAGGTCAGTTTCCTGCTACCAGTCAACGTCTTGTCACCTTTAAGTCTGGAGTTGGTGTCCAGCATGGCTCCATCTTGACCAGAGCCTGTGGACATGAAGATTCCTTATTCGTCACACTCAGTTATACAACTACAACATATATTGAAATATACCCTGATTTTCCCTAAATCTGTGCAATGTAAAATCAATTTTTAGAGATTAGAAATTAACAGCAGTTTAAGTTAAAGAAACCTTATAAGTAACTATATGGTAAAAATAAAAATTATATAAGAACATATGTTCCTAAAGAGTGCAGTGTGCATTTTGTTGCGAAACTGACATAAGCATTCAAGTCTTAAATGTCCATTTATGCTTGTATGGGCATAGTTTTAGGAGTCACCCGTGAGGGGAATGCGCTAGGTCACGGCTCAGTTTACTTTAGCATGTTTTGGGTCGAAATGTGAGCTATGTGTGAAATTGTGTGACTTCCTCAGGGTCAAATGTGTGAAAGAAACGGATGCTATCAATGTCTGCGTGTGTGTTTGTGAGTCATGGCATCTATTTCTCTTCTTTAGCTGATTCATTTGTTGTTATGGCACCTGGGGGCTAAATGGAAGTGATCAGTGTACAGAAAACACAAAATGTGTGTGTTTGTGTTTTGGTAATTTTTAAAACCTTGTTCGAGCCAGCATCAAACCAGCTTCAACCTTTAAATGACCATCATGGACTATCCCAAAATTAATGCTGCTGTTTTTAGATGGACCTTGCTTTACAGTGCATGCAGTGTCAGGCAGAAACTATGTAAAATACTGGAGTAACTAACTTTTTCAGTAGCCTGTCAGTAGTAAAGCTGCTTTTAAAAGCATAACTTTTCCCATAACTTTTTTAATTTAAAAAATGGCTGTATAGCATGACAAAATGCTGCATCATTACAATGTATTTTATAGCGTAAAGGTTAGGACGTTCGCCCCATGACCGGAAAGTCGTTGAGCAAGGTACCCTCCCCAGGTGCTGCCCATGGTTGGGTCAAATGCAGACGTCACGTTTCCTTGTGGTCCACTGTGTGCTATGATGGTGTGTTCACAATGAAAATAATCACTTTATGTAACTATAAAGATTGGTATTTTCATTACCAGGTGTTTCTGACATGCTGGACTGGCATCTGATTGCTTCACAGCGTGCTCTTGGCAACTGGGAGATTTTTTGCCACAATTTACCATTTTGTCTTTATACAACACTATTTGAGTTATTTAAGTTACTAGTGTTGATCATTTTAATTAGATACTTGCTACATTATATAAATATACAGTGTATATGTTTTGTCTTTCTTTGAATATTTGGGTTTTTGACGTTAAGCACTTTGGTCCACTTAAAGGTTTTCATAGTGCTATATAAATAAACTTTACTTACTTACTTCTACCCAACAAAGAACAATGACAAAAAACCTGATTATATCGACTCCTTTACGTGCCGAATTGACTGACAAAATGTCTGCATCGGCAATATATCTGTTCCCATCAGAGATCGGATATCAGAAACTCGTCCTTCGTGAATGCAAGGATACTTCAAGCTTAACACAATAGACTCAACAAGCTTTTGTTTGACTGTATCACTGTCCCCTGTCTATGAGGGACCATTGACCTAATGGCTTCATGTTGCATGATTGCATGTCTGCCGGTGGTTGTGTTGCGTAGTCGTTCATTAGAAAAGTGCGCCACGGAGACACGTTACGTTACGTAACCCAGACTGTTTGTATTAACGACATTTTCAAACCTTTTATCGCCTACTCTAAGCATAGAGTGTGTTTAGAGATGCCAGGGGGTAAAGCAAATAGTTGATCCTGTCATGAAGAGTGATTCATTGTTCCTAAAAAGGGTGACTGGCTCCCACAGCATGCAACGACAAATCCTCATTGTCTTCTTTATGAGTGTTCCCAAAATTAGAAGCAGGCCATTGTTGATTTTAATTCATTACAAGGAATTTTATAACAAGGACATTATGTAACAGGGCCTCACATAAGGAGACGATTGGTGGTAAAAGTGGCGTCTGCTATTGATTGTAAAATGATAATCACACAAAAGTACTTTGTATTCTACTTAGTAGCTTTTGAAAAGTCCTTCAGAAGGGCTCCATCTCCCTGTACACTGTAAACCATGATGGATAAGTTCAACTCAAACTATCTGAGGAAACCGATTGCATTAAATCAAGTTTATACGCTTAAACCATTAAAAAAGCAAGGTGCAAAAATAAAAATGATATAAGGTAGTAGTACAATAGAAAATGAGTGAGTGTCATTGTGAACACACCACAGCACAGCACACAGTGCACCACATGAAACGTAACCTCTACATTTGACCCATCGATGAAGGAGCAGTTAGTTGGCAGCTAACAAGGGGCAGCCCCCGGGGAGCAGTGCTTATGGGCGGTAGCTTGCTCATGAGCACCTCTGTGGCAACTTCACCGGTCTGGGATTCGAACTGGCGACCTTCTGATCACAGGGCGAATGCCCAACTGTTACGCCACCAACTTAAAAGTCATAAAGATCTAAAAGTAGATCTAACTTCTATTGCATCACAACTACATGAAATGATTTTTTAAAAAGTACACTCAGTTCAAATCAAATTTTGAGTTAGGTGGTTATGACACCCGTCTCTGGACCAAGAGGTTTTGGGTTCAAATCCTACCCCTGGCACTACCATCACTGGGTCCCTGAGCAAGATCCTTAAGCCCTTAAGTTGCTGCAGTGAAACCCTGTAATTAAAGAAATGGAAGTCTGGATATGGGTGTCTGTTAAATGGCATGAATGTAGAGTATTAAGTCATTGGTCAGCGTTCATGAGGTTATGCAGTTAGGTTTTTACAGCGTGCGATTAAGGCCCTTCATTATAGAGATGTCATCCGCTCATAAAGGCTTGCGTCCGGCGGTTGACCCCTTAATGCCAACGCACATTCGATCTTTATTAACATAAACAGGTAACAGCAGGCGGGCAGAAATGAGCAAACGGGCAAAGAATTCTCTCATCCCTACAAGGCAGACATGAGGCAATTTCCATATAAAAACCAGAACCCCCCGAAAAATCCTGCTCTGCCAACTGTTGAGGGACCAATTAAGCCCGCCTGTACGTTAAAAAAAAAAAAAAAAAAAAAACTGTTTAGACATCGAACCTCCATCCAGCCCATGAGCTCATTCGACGAAGGTCGAAGCGATCACATTCTTCAGACGGATCGTAAAGGTTCGCACAAGGGCCTCGCCGATTGATCGTCAAGCCTGAGACGGAAAAAAGGAGTGCTGTTCGAAGTCGAGTCGGCCGGTGTGCTAAGTGGCTCCTGACGGCCCAATTCGTTACGCCAGCTCCGACAGAAAGAGATTAGCACCGAGTTAAATAGCGTGAGTGAGCGGGGGCCTGGAACGGGAGATCGAGAGATAAATGGAGGAATTTGTTTTACTGGAGAGCGATTCGCTTTAAACAGCTGCCAACCGGTGTTTTGGAGCGTACTGGAAATGGACTGCGGGATGAGAGGTGGATTAAGAGTGTCTCCCAAACTAAAAATGGAAGCTGTTTCAGGCTTGACGCCAGCACTCGGGGGAGTTTTTTTCGTTGGATTTGCTTTCATGTTAGTTATTCACTGGAAAAAAAAAATGTAGAGAAAAACACAAAACTAGAAAACTTGACTCTGTCCACTCAGCACACGCTGATGCAAATCAATGAGTTTCACCAAACAAGAGCATGAGGGTAGCGTATCAAAATTCAGAGGGTATTGTGGTGAAAAAAAATGACACTCTCTATGAAACGGGGGTTACTTTTCATTGGAAACCTTTAAAAAGAGACGTTATTTTTCCTCTTGGTGGGTTTTTGAGGAGGAATGAGGGGAATAAAGACATACATTTTCAGATGCAAATCTTACACAGACCTTTAATGCTCCTTTACATTGCTGCTTCTTTTTACACACATTTACAAGCCCACTGCATTCTTCAAACATCAACATATTCCATTTTGTGTCCTCTGTACAGAATAAATTTATGCTCATACAACATCCGTCAACCCTCAACAATTTCATCTTTCTATCCACATACTTTCTTTCACCTTCCTACTAATACAGCGCTCACTGGACTTTGGCCAGTGCAACAGACCTACCCACTTTGCTCGAGACACTACCATAAGGAAAGTTGAACTCTCAGGTTAAATGTAGTGAAACAAACAAAGTCATTCTCATCATGTTCAAAGCAATTT
This sequence comes from Distichodus sexfasciatus, assembly GCA_032718565.1. NCBI lineage: Eukaryota > Metazoa > Chordata > Actinopteri > Characiformes > Distichodontidae > Distichodus > Distichodus sexfasciatus. Next base: position 167,244 of record JAVGVS010000080.1, read on the forward strand.
CCCATCAACTCTTAAACTAACATACTTCAAGCCCTCATATGACATACAGGTTCCTTGCCAACAATCAATAGCGGTCATTTCAGTGAACTACTCCGTTTAAACAAGCATTTACACGCCAGCGTCCGTCCCGCACATGCAGGTAGGACAACACAAGTAAAGCTCCATGCAAGATGCTACACTGAAAAAAATCCATTTCGTGTCGTTTTGGAAATCAGCTTTTTCTCAACAAAAAAGCCAACATGGCTCAGTTTCAATTTTACATGAGTAAAATAAAATACCACATTTTATTTTTTGATCTGGCGGTGATGTAAATTACATGAACTTTTAACTGATTTCTTTGGGTCTTTAAAATTTAAAAACTAAAGCTGTGACTTCACACAACCATAATATCAAGTTGATGAAACAGCGTTTTGCTAGGAATGTTGTGAAATAAGACTTTTTTCCAGTAGAACTCGGAATCAGACTTTTACATAGCAATCAGACAAATTTGTGTTGTTCTTCTCTTAATGCTTCTAATTCAAATCCTTTTGTTTAGCTGAAAGCTAAAACAGTGCTGTTTTGATGAACAAAAGAGCTACAGTAAAATTTCTGATTGAGAATATATACAAAAAGGTAAAACTTTTAATTACAAATAAAATCAATAATAATAATAATAAAATAACAATACCAAACTAACAGTAAACAGGGCTAAATGTGCGATCTCAGTCTCACACGTAGCGTTCTATGACCGAAGCGCTTCTGGAGACGACCGACCGATCCCTTGGAGATTTTGCACAGTCCAACCTCAAGAACACTGCGACTCTTCCTGGATCTGCCGATTCGCTGCCCCCCGGACGGGTTTGGAGTGGGAAGTTGGTATCATAGCTGCCATTGAGGACAGTAACACGAAAACACTGCTACAGAACCTCTGCGGTCCCAAAATAAACCACATAAATACAAGTCCGCTGCTCAGTCCTTTGAGAGTTTTGGAAATTCTCGCTACACCATCGTCTCCTTTCTCTTGCCCAGCGAGCACAGCATGCGCTTGTCCTTTTTGGATTTGCGGGGTGAAGAAGAGGTGGAGGAAGAGGAAGAGGAAGAGGAAGAAGAAGAGGAGGAAGAAGAGGAGGAGGAGGTGGAGGAGGTAGAGAGGGTGGATGTGGCGGAGGGCGTGGGGCTGGGCGGTTCGTCACTCTGGGGCGACCCTGGAGCCGAGGCTGTTGAGTTGGCGATGTTTTGGGGTTGGTTCTCGTCCGTCTCTTCCATGGGGGCGATGGTGGAGACGGTGGAGGGGCGGCGCTTGGAGCGGACGTCGGTGGTGGGGGTGGGAGGCACCGAGGAAGCGTCGCTTTGGAAGACGGACACGGCGCTACGCAGGCAGTTGAGCCACTGCTGCTTGTGGAAGACATCATTGACCTGCAGCGTGTGCGACTGGCCGTGCTGAGAGCGAACCCGGAAAATGTTCTTGGCTGGATTTGGGGAAGAGGGGGGGAAAAAAAGCCACGTTAGAATAAACTAGATGGGGATTGATATTTAACAGGTCTGATTTTCATTAAAACTGTGGGCAGAATACAGAAGGAGCAATTGCAACTAGAGCTCCTGGAAAGAAACGTTGGCAGAAAACGGGCCGCTGAAGGTAAAGCGATAAACAAAGCAGCCCCGCTTTACGCCTCTTGCGTAACTCCCGTCATTGCGCCTCTTGTTATGTAACCGAAGCGGTGCGGTCAATTACTTAGCAAGGAGCATAAACAGTTCTGATGTTTCTTGAGAGCTCACAGCTCTTCCACAGGGGTAACAGAGAATTGAGCAAGTGGAGATCTATGCACACCTTTGTCTGCGTTACTGAAAGCTCCCCTGAAAGATCCGCCCATGCGAACGTCTCCGTCCTGCAGGTCCTCCACCACCAGCTCCTGCACGGGAATGGGCTGCCGGTACACCTGGAAGCAGTGGCGCTCGTTCCGTGTCACTGGCCGGGTCAGAACCAGCATCTCCGTAAACAGGAACACATGCAGCTTCTGTCGAGCAAGGGAGAAAAAAAAAGTGTTAAGGACTGTCTAGATCAGTGTTTCCCAAAGTGAGGACACAGCAAAGCAAGAACAAATGATACTGAACATAAACTTTGGCCACGAGTTTAGTGTAGTGGCAATTTTGAGAAAAATAGGATAAAACATAGGGCTGAGAATGTTAACACAAGTGATTTATCTGGATAACAATGCATTATGATTACTTTAAACACAACTTAATTATATGACTAAGTTTGGCCCAAATCTGATGCCTCCAAGGCAGATGTTTATCTACTGCTTCCAGGTTCATTACAGAGAAGTCTTTTCACCATGTACACCTAGTTTTAGGATGTAGACACAAATTGGAATATGTTCAAGCGTGTGTGAAGCGTCACTATACGACTTGGGTGACGGAAAGGCTCAAATAAGCCAATGAAAAGGGGGTTGAGGGACGCTGTTTGGGGAAAAGGTTTGGGAGCCGCTGGTACTGACACTGAGAAACGGTTTTCTGTCCTGAGTTGATGCATTTTTTTAAGATTCCTAACAAATTGTGTCATAACTTTGGGAGATTAGTCTGACTCCCTTTACTGGGACAATGGAGGACCAAGTTTGGTTTAATCTTTTTGAGGCCAGACAACGATACTGGAACAACGTGTGTGTGAGTGAGACTTACCGTGCCACTCTTGCTGCGCAGCTCCCCGTGGCACAGCAGGCTTTTGGACTGCTCGATGCGAGGGTCTCTCTGCCTGTCGTCCAGGTACTCCAGCTTGTCGATGTAGTACTGGCACTCCGACTCGCCCTTCTTCATGTTAATGTCGGTCAGCACGCCCTGAATGATGCTGACCTGTAAGGGATGCGAGCGCACAACAACCATGTTTTAAAATAAGGACCCCTGTCTCCAAACATCTGCAATTTGCAAGCTCTTGCGTTAAGTTAGCATTTCTTTCTGGCTCTTAACTCACCGCTTGCTCGAGGGTGGCGGTGTCCGGGTGCTCGGCCGGCGTGTGGCGCAGGATCTCCCGCAGCAACAGTGGGTATTTGACCAGACGAGAGCGAGGAATGTCCAAAAAGCTCCACAGGTCCAGCTTGCGGCTGAAGGGAGACTCGAGGCAGCGCTGCAAGAAGTCCTGCACGCGAGGGTCCTGCTTCTTCTGGTCCAGCAGGGCTTTGGCAGCCAGCTGGTTGCTGCAGTATGCACGGTACGCGTTCAACCTGGGCAGCTGAGATGGGAAACGAGTGTGAGTTGCCTTGTAGGTAGGAGTGTAAATCACAAAGTTTCATCACAAGACAATAACTGTCGATGCCACATAGTCGGACGGAGATTGACCAACTTTTAGCTATTATACACTAAACTGAGCGACAAAAACGGGACAGGGAACTTACCCAGCTCACTACAATCTGGCCGATTTCTCCCACTGTTCCGTCGGGGCCTGTAGCTTTGGCCAGCTGAGCCAACAGATCTGAGGGGAGAAGAGAGGAGAAATCTGGGTCAGAGAATGTCACAAAAACACACATAACTTACACGTGAAAGGCACAGTGCTGTATTTACCTTCGTGAAGTGGGATATAAGCGTCCAGATCCCCAAAGATGGCCGTCAGCTCCTCTTCAGACATAATGGAGAGTTTCAGCATTGGGTCATGGTACGCCTGTAAACAAAAAATCCTTCAGTCAGCGCTCAGAAGATTCTTTTTAACGTCACTCTTTCAACAAAAACAATCCAAAAGTACCAACCTTGCGGGCGAGCTGGAGGTCCTCAATCAGGTCCTGCTCTCCCCGAGACAGCTCAAAGATCGCCTGTGTAAATATGACAGAACAGGCCGTTACCTTAAATATTTAGTTCCGTCCGTACCAAAAAGATCAACAAAAAGCTTCCATGAACTTGGTCTGAATGAGCTAAACGTCTCGATTTTCCTTCTCTCTCTCCGGTGTGGAATGTGTTTGTGTTGTGGCACTTTGCTGTGATGTCTGGTTGGGAGAAGTGGATGTCCAGCAGAGCCGAGGCTGTGTGCGTCACTCCAGCAAGCTTTTCGCCTGCTCTCGGGAGTCTGGCAGTGAGACGTGAAAATTCAGCCGCAGCACTGCTTTCCACTTCTCTCAGCCAGAGCACACACACACACACACACTCACCAAATAAACACAGTCCCAAAAAAGAAGAAAAAAAAAAAGGAATGGAAGGAACAATACGAGCTTCCACGGCACAGGCTGTTGGGGTTTAATAAGTCTCCCTGGCCTGGCTCGGAAGTGTCTGTCTGGAGGGAGGAGGGATTTTTGAAAACTAGTTTGGTACGGACGGGCAATTCAGTGAAAGTTAATCGAAACTGGCATTGAGAACCTGTAACTGAATTTTCCGCATGATGACTACTTCAATTATTCTCTTGATACTTAAATAATGAATACTTTTTCGAGTGTGTGTTCATGTAAAAACATAATACCACGTTTGTTGCCATGTGACTAAACCTGAGTGTTAATCATAATTGAGGTCAGGTGTTCAATTAATTGTGATATTAATTTGAGGTCACACTGCCCAGCCCCTAAGTCTGGGCTACTCTTGTGTTTTTTTCCATTTTTGGCCAAAATCTCACCTCTTGCCTCTTGATCTCCTTGGTGGAGAAGGTGCCCTTCTGGTGCACGTCCAGGGTTTCGGACCACAGCGTGCTGTTCCGGCGTTTGGGGGGCGTCGGTGCCGCCGCTTTGCTGCAGGCCTTGTGCTGGGGCACGCCTGGGGACCGCCCGTCGCCCCGGAAAGAGGCCTGGATGGTCTGGCCGAAGCGGCGGACGGCCCCATTCTTGACGGGAGAGATGAGGTTCGCCAGCGAGGTGACTCGGCCCAACGGCCGGACGCGCTTAGTACTGGGTTCCTGCGGCGAAAAAAAGAGGGGAGGGGGGAGAGAACAAGGGATGAGTTCTGAATCTAGATTCCTTTAGGGAGGAACTACTTACGGCGAGGCCAAATTACCACTGACTAACAGCACATGAAAAAAGTGCATGACCAGTCACAGGACACACTTTTCTCCAACTCTGTAGCCTGAATGGGAGAATGAGAGCCTCAGGTCAGAAATGAGAGAGAGGGAAGAAGGAGGGGGTAGAGGAAAGGAGAGAGGGATAGAGGGGTGGATTTGGGGTCAGTCTGGCTGGCGATTGCCGGGCTGCGGATATCCAAGCAGAAGCTGGAATCCCACAAGGCAGCAGCTGTTGGGCACATCACATGAGGAAGACCCTTGAAACCAAATGTAGGGAGGGAGGGAGGGAGGGAGAGAGGGAGAGGAAGTGGACAAAGGCCCCTTTCTGCCCTCAACCCTAGAGATCGGGGGTCTGCAGGCATTCACGGAATGCGCAAGACCCCTCTCTCAGCTGTTCCACACTGACACCAACGCATACTCCCACCATTCTACATGGTTTGAAACGACCTGACCAGGGCAAGCACACTCTCTACGCGCCTGTTGTCTCGCTTAAATCAACTCAAGGGATGAAGTGTGAGTGGAGAGAGAGGGGAGACTAGTGAATAAGAGCAGAGGAATAGCCCCAGGTCGGATAAACAAAGAGCACTTAACTCCCCCCCCCAAAATTTTCCCCCTCTTTTTCCTTCCTTGTAATCCTGGAGTGTGGCTGACTGCCTCGTGTTGGGACAGGCCCCACGGGCCTCTCGCGTGAGAGTGAGAAGCACACCTGAAGCCGTCGGCAAAAAAAAAAAAAAAAAAAAGAGAGAGAGAGGGGGTGGGGGGTGTAGTTAGACGGCTTTACTGCCCCAAACCCCATAATGACCGGGCCTGGAGCCAAGTCCAACAAACCATCACGAATCAAAGCAAACGCAGAGCCCAAAGATGTGATCGCGCACTGCTAGAGCCAGCAGGATTACTTTACTGTCCTGAACCAACTCCCAGAGCTTGAGGGAGGTCCGAGGAGAAGAAAGAAGGAGCGTTTGGTGGGGGCTCATATTTAATTTATGATGCAGACAATGACTGTGTGTACGTTCTGTTTGAAATGCACTATTAAATATGGGCTCTTGGCTCTCACTACACACCAACGTGAGAGAGACTCTTGTGTTCGGCCTGCCACAGTGAGACTGATGAACAGGCTCACTGTTCAGGCTCAGACCGGCGCAAACAGCTGCAGAGCAGATCGGCTAGTTTACATTAGCCAGAACCGCTGCCGAGGTCCGACTGTATTTGGCCAGACAGGAAGAGTTCTAACGGCTCTGAACGAGACTGACTCACTCACCCCTTCGTTCCACTCGGGCCAATAAACACGCTGGACCGCACATGAAACCTCTTCAGTGGAGGGTCAAAAGCCAGGCATGGAGGTCAAGAACAACAAATAAGAAGCTAAACGTCTTAAAAAGTAAATAATTATCAAATAATGAGAGGAAATCAGATCTGTTAATGTGATTATTGAGCGAAATTATGGCCTTATGCAAACAGTGGCAAGACTTTGGCTGTTGTGCTTTTTTCCTGTCATTTTTATGTTTCCATACAACAACAAACGCAGCCCTGCTCTTGTATGTTATTTTGTGGAAAGAGCAACATGTATGCAGACAGTCAGAACCATAAAGGGAGCTAATTTGGGCTCTTCTGTTTGAGAGGAAGCCCCCAGGACACTATAACATCCCCCGAAACACATTTACCCTGTTGTGTAGATTGGGGTGTGTGTGTGTGTGTGTGTGTGTGTTTGGTGGGGGGTTGTAGGGGGACCTGGGGTTCCTATTCAGCCCCCTGCTGATAAACCACTGCAATGCATACATATGTTGAATCCACTGATCAAACAAAAAGCTGAGGTCATCTTTCGCAATCTGTTGGCTAATTTAAAAGTGGAACGACTGCAAAAGGAAGGAAGACACTAGTTCCTACATTTCTTTACTCATTCACACACGGTCCTGACTTCTCATTCAGTTTCCCAGTCAGGTCATCCACTTCTCGCCACTCCACTTCCGAAACGAAACCGCAAAAGGGAAGGACAGCTCAAAGTGGAGAAGTGGCTCTCTGTCTAAATCCTCTTTCACCTCGGAGAGCCTTGCTGTTGCTGGGTCAGGGTGTGAAGGCACACCTGGGCCATGGGCTGGGGTGGCCTGACATTGACACCAGACCGCTGGAATGTTTTTTTTATCCCTCCCTGAGTTCTCACGCAGCCCTGAGGGCAACTCGGTCCACCTCCCATATGCTTTACCGGCTCGTCAAGCTTCAGTGGCCATTCATTTGTTAAGGTCAGGTGACCATTAAAGTCGTTTAGAAATGAGCCCATGACCGGCCGTTTATTCAAAAACCCGCTCAACCCTGTAACCAGAAGTAGGGAGCCTTTAACCTCCTGTGGAGACCTCAATTTTGTAGAAATCACAAACACACACGCATATTCAAACACAAACACACCCTGGAGAAACACACCTGTAGCACGTACACACTTTACAAAGGGCAGTGCTCGAGTGAAGATAAGACGAGGGCAAGGTTCTGACTCGACTGATAACAAAAGCAGGAACAAATGGTCTGATGCATTGCTTTTGTACAAAGAAGGAATTACAGCATGACCTAAACTGATGTCACCTTTAATCTGTTCTAACTCACCTCTAGTTCTTTGCAAGCCTGGTTCTGGTAGTCTATCTTCTGTAGAGTCCGTTTGATGGGCACCACACCAGGTTCATCGTAAGCCACCATTTCTTTCAATAAAATCCACTGGTAAGGTTCTGCTATTCCCAGGAGTTCACAATAATCCACAGACGATTTTAAAACAAAACTTCATTGGGAGGGCGTTGCTGAAAATAAAACCTTGCCCCCTAAACGTTTTTCGTCCGCCTTAGCGGCTCTGGCTCACTTTAAAAAAAAAAAACCGTCAACCTCCACCACGCGTGGCGTGCTCGGACAACCTCTAACTTTGTTCTGGGGATGTGAGAGGGAGGTAGAACTCAAATACTATGAGAGAGGGAAGGGAGGAGCTAGATCATAAACTCCACCCGCGGGGCAGGACGTGCAAAAATCACTGGAGGTTCACTGAAACAAACTACAAGGCCCTCGTGGTATGATTTTAGAGGGTAAAAGGAGACATAATTCTAGAATCTAGTTATATGTTAATTAGTTATGTTATATAGTTAAACGATAATTACTGCACAATCTACACTTTTTAAAAAATTTTTTTATTTAAATTAGACAAAGCACATCACATCTCAAACTAAGGCCCAACTCTATAATAAACTCATACATTTTATTCTTTCTGGCAGGACTTTTTCTATGACAGCATTGAGCAGATGCTCTTATCCAAACTGACTTCCATTTCCTAATTAAAAGGGACAGTCAGAAATTTGGGAGCAGCTTGGGGTTAAGGGCTTTGCTCAGGGGCCTAACAGTGGTGCCTGGGATTAAAACCTTCTGTTATGATCATCAACAGTTTCAGTCACACCATCGCCCCCTTCAACTACTTAAAAAAAAACAAAAAACTTTTCCTAATTGAGAACTATAAGTCAACAGGTTTTTACAACTCTTAAAACCAACAGACAACAAGTGGCACGTTTTAACAGTTTGCTCTGACTGTGAAGACATGAGAAAAGCGATAGCTCATTGTGGGGAAAGTGAGAGTTGGGAGAATCTGAGTAAACGTGGATTGGGACGGGGGTCTCTGAGGTGCAAAGGGCAGTGTCTTGTGTTCTGAAATCAGCTTAATGAAGGTGAGAGTCGTTATCACCCTCATCAGGCGGGGTGGGGGGTGGGGGGGTTGGGCTGATCAATGGTAAATAGAGTTTGGAGGGGCAATGGCTGAGAGACACACACATACACACACACACCTCTGTGGTCTCTGTGTATTGATTAAAAGAGGGGTCGGTGTGCTCCAGAGCTGACATTAAGTTTCATAGTACAGAAGTGAGAAACTGAACCGGAGCCACGCCACAGAGGGAAAAACGAAACTTCATAACAAAAGCGACATCCGCATACAAAACCGCACAACCAGTCGATCTGCATTCGTAAGGAAGACAAAGATGGGCCCGAGGTGTAACTGTACCCGTGGATACACTGAGCCTCTAGAATATTTACTGCCGCTTTCCCACACTTGTTAAAGAATGAGAGCTTTAGCTGTGCAAATGGGTCCAACGCTCCGAAGGTGTTAAAATCTGGTAAATAAACCCAGTCGGTGTGCACAGCAAATGGGGAACAGTAGTTTAGTGGCCTTCCTCTCACCCTGCTGTGTTAAGTGTGTGAAGCTGCACATATGCGGCCCTGTGGCAGAGGGGAAGTGAAATGCAAGTGGGAACGGGCACGAATTCTTTATTTCATCTAATAAAATCTTTTTCAAAAGTTTTGCAAAACCACCGTTAAACTCTAAACTTCCTGTGGCCAGGATGGTAGAACAATGATGTGAAAATGTTAAGTAAGAAGTCATGCAATCATATATTTTGCTAACAAATTAAATAAGCCATCACGTTTTCAGAAACCAGAATTACACAAGACGAGTTTAGTTATTCAACCTTTAATACTAGTGTTTAATACTTTAATTCTAGTCTGGAGGTGCGTCCACTCAGTCCTAATACTAAAATAGTTTCTCAAGAGACAATAACGTGACAATGTAATTTGGCTATAATTGCTGAAATTATTTTGAGATTTTAAAATACACCTATTTTGTAAGTTTTTTCCAGGGATGTGGATTCATGAATTTGGAGCGTAGCTGCAAGTGACTGTGTATGTTAGGTGAAACTATGGCACACTTTGTTTTGGAGAGAACACGTCAACAGAGTACTACAGCCTCAACAGAACAATGCCATTCCCTCTGTTTTGACAAAGGGTGTGTGAGCCGCTCTGAACAGCAGACATGGCTGAACCTGCACAGCGCCTCGCTCTCCGCCGCCTCCAGCAGGGTAACACCCGGACACCTGGGGCAGCTGAAGCAATAGGTGTGAAACACAAACATGCCGAACTTCCAACCAACTACCTGTCCACCCGCCCACCCACCTACCCGCAAAAACCTGACTCACTAACTTTCCAGTCAGTTGTCTGAGATCTGGACTGAACATCCTTAGTACAGGATTGCTGTGAAGAGATTTTGGCTGCATCTGAGCTGAACGCTGCCCTCTGTTGGACATATGGGTAATACAGTCCAGACGAAATTTCTTTCAACTTCAGCCAAAGTATGATTCCATGCAGTTCTTCTGAAACTTTCTGGACTAATTACCATTTCTGAGAAAATCTAAGCATTTAAACATCAGATAGATCATACTAGACACCAACATTAGGACCTATCAGGTCCTGCTTAACAGTTTGTTTATGGTGGCGAAAGAAATATAATAATGAACTACAAATCTGACCACAAAAACAGTGGTTGAGTGAAAACACTAAAATACTGACAATAATTCATTATAAATTCAGGTAAACATGGCTCACATATGAACAGCCCTTCCTGAAACAGACACCAATCCAAACCTTAGACTGCATTTGTGTCCATGATCTTTTATCCTAGTGACTGTAATGTCTTTATGCAATACCTGTATCACCATATTCATCTCTGACTTATCTTCCTTTTAATGTGTGTTCAGAATATTTTCACTTTCTGTATTCATACACAGGTATTTCCAGCTAGTTTTCATTAGAAGAGGTTAGAGACTGACGTCTTCATGATAAGAGTGAGACCCAGAAAGTGAAAGACACCATATCAACCATTATATTAACTTATTGTGGACATGTTTGAGTTGTATTCTAGATTAAATTGAGGAATTTGTCCAAGCAATTAGCCGGACTTTAAATGATTAAATACACCAAATGATTCCCGTTTTCAGACAGTTGCCAGTCCTGGACTGGTAAAGGTACCAATGAGGTACTCATGAGTAAGGTACCGTCCTCGAGCACCGGCAAAGCTGCCCGCTGCTCCTTTACGGATGGGTCAAATCCAGAGGTTACATTTTGTTGTGATGCACTGTGGGCTGTGGTGTGTTCATAATGACTTATCATCACTCACTCACATTTACAATCGAGGTCTACTTTAGAAACTGCAATAATGAGGTTGTGAGCAGTCGTGTTTTATTTCCAATTGCACTAGTACATGCAATAATTAAGTGGTGAGAAGTTTTTTTATTGCGATGCCTACGCTAACTGAGGATCAGGCTAAATGAATGCTTTGGTATTAGTGCCTATGGCAATACATTTTACTAGATGCCAGATAAAATTCACAAGTGAAATCCAGCAGTTTAAAGTGGCTCACCAGATTAAATCAGTGTCTCAAGACAGCATTTTGTATCTCCATTACACCAGCATGTTTCTTAATATGACAAGAAATTTAAAAATGACTTCAAATGTGTTGTTTCCAGAACAGTAACACCACGACCCCTGAGATAGTGGTGATCACTAATGACTCACTTTATCCACACTTATAGTATTTCACAAGCGGCACACATCCACTTGAGACGCATGGTCAACAGTCACAGTTAAGATAAACCAGGGCGGTCCCTCTGCCTGGGACTGGGGATCCCATACTTACAGCAGAACTGACCTTACTGCCACAAACGGATGATGGAAAGTGGGTGGAACTCCTTATAAGATCAGTCCGGAAGATGTGAGCGACTCTTTGCGAAGGTGTCACAATCTTGGCAAGTCCACGCAGCGCATGCAGGCCTCATGAATGTGTGGGAGTGGGGAGTATGATACAGATGAGTTTATGTTTTTACACGTCTTTCTTTATGGTCTAAACATCTTCCAAATTTTGTGTCTCATTCTGTGCTCACCAAGGGCGTTCAATTACTGGCAACTGTTAAACTAAGAGATGTTTAATTGCCTCTCCTCGTCGTAACTGGAAACAAACTACAAACATCTATTTATGAATATGCAAAGCCAAAGTATAAGAGATGAAGAGATGAACAGTGATGATGCAGGTATTACGGTGAGGAAGAAAAGATCAGTGATTAAAGGTACAGTCTGAAAGTGCAGCAGTAATTTTCAGCATTGTGTGTGCTAGTTGTGTAGAAGTTGTTCAGTGGCTATTAAAAGTCTATGAACGTCTGTAAAGATGCCAGGTTTTGGGATGTAGCAAAATAAGACCAGGATAAATAACTTCAAAGCCGCCTTTCATCTTTAAATGTGACCTTTAACCCATACAACTGACTTGAAATACCTACAAATATAAATAAATTAATAAATATTTTATTGCGGTATTCAGTCTTTTTGGGCAGAAGTCTGCTACATCTCAACTTGCCCGCTCTTCTTGGCAAACCTGCTCAGTTCAGCTGTCCTAGTAGGCTTTTCCTGACGTTTACTTAGCTGCACCTTACAGCAAAAGCCAAAAAGGTATCAGTCAGGAGAGAAAGAAACAAATCCACGGCATTAGATACAGTATGAAACCTGGGATTTTAAAAACGGGTCACTTTTCATATTCTTGGCCCCAAAAGTGTATGCATGTGTTTTACTCCTTGATAACAGAACACAAAAACTGCTAAAGACTACATTATATGCTACCAAATAGTTCGAATTAAACTTCAATCAGTTCGCCAATAGTTTATTTAAGAACATTTGACTGTAAGTGCACACCCTGAAACAGAGCTGGTTGCCACCAAACAGAACAGGTAACCAACACACAACAGTACAGGAAATATAGTCCACACACACTCACAACACTGACTAACACACATTACGTTTTGAGTGGATATTTGTATGCTCTGTACTCTGTTGCTTCATATTAGTTTATGCTGGACATTGTTGAGCTTCCTTAATGGTTAAATTGTGGGATTTGTCCAAACATTTAGTAGGATGACTCAAAGGATGAGTTGTATTCAGAAATGTTAAATGGAAATTTGTCCCGTGTTGGGTCAACAGTTACTACATGTGTATGTACATGTCCACATTACAGTGTGGGATTAGTTAAATCTGACGTGCCCTGCTGGGACTGTAAAGTGATTTTGGTGGCCATCAAATCATCGTCCACTGAATTAATCTAATATCATATTGTGATTAAAAACTACGACTTACACCCCTATTTTTTACTGACAAGTTCCCCGAGTTTTTCCACTCGGGCCAGGAGACACGACTAATATAATTACCGAAATAATTTAGACCAAAATACTTTAAACCGTAAAACGGAACAGAGATGGCTGAAGATAAAAACAAAGGTGCGATGGGTTTAGTGGATCTTCATCCAGTTTTCACTCATCTTTAAGAGAAATTAGAACCAAAAACATTTCAGTGAATATGATAATCTAGGAGATGGGCACTCAAGCTCATGATCTCAGAGAATGTTACTATTCCTGACGTCTAAAGAACAACAGGATGTTGCCCGGCCCTTTGCTTTTTAAAGTTATCAGTTTCGGTTGACAGAATACAGAACAACACCAGGCCTCGTGGTATGGGTGTGTTGCTGAAGTCCTCAGCGTTTTGTCCTAATGCCTACCTGATGGATTTCTTCAGTCTGACAGCAGTTGCTTCCAAAACTATAACACCATCTACTGTTGCTATGTTCCAGGGAACCAGCCAGCCTACATCAAAATGTGAAACACTTAAGAGCAAGGTTCCTGATAAAGTGAGAAGTAAACATGCATGTTGAACAGGTCTGCTCCTGGAGACAATTCCCATGTTGCCCGTTCGCAGCGTTGAACTTTCCAAAAATAAAAACAATGTTTTCGAGTAATTATGTGAAGTTTACGTTATGCCAGATGACATTCAGGATTAACACCGAAGATAAATCCTGGAGATAAATTTCCAGAGAGCCGGGTTGCTTTGACCGCTGCTGCAAACAAACACGATTTTATTCCCCGAGGCCAGTTATCCAAAACCATCAGTGCTAAAATTAACTTTTGGAAAGGGGAGTTTAAAGTAAAACTCACTTGATCATCTCATGATTATCTAGGATGCTTCTGGGAAAAAGGGCCTTACAAAAAAAACCATTTTGCTGTTTGTATGCTAATTATAGAATAGCAAGAGTTTCTTTTTGTGAACCGCCGTGTGTTTGGGGGCGTGTGTTAGCGAGCCATGTCTAAGTATCTTTTTGCTTGCGTTTCAACCACCTCTCAGGTTGGCTCCAGGACGACAACTCACCTTGAAGTCAAAGCTGCACAAACTGACTGCATCCTCGTCTTTCTCTCTGCGCTTCCGTTTCTGTGGAGAGTCCAATACAGTACAATTAACACACACGAGTACCTATAGTTCAACTTATCAAAAGATAAAAATGTATCCACAGACATTACAGCACTTTACTTTTTCAATCTGCTAAGCATTACAGTGCTGTTTCAATACACATTTGTTGTAGACAGTGTTTGCCACAATAAAACAGGCCTGACTACAGTGCTTTTCCTGAAAGCCTTTCATTTGATTCCTGCTGCTCCAGACCGGATAGCTAGAAGGCCGGGTTGTGTTTGACAATGGCCCGCAAGGAGGCCCATCAAAATCAGGAAGAGCCTCATCACCCCCAGGAGGTTTTAGCATCTACATGTGTGAATTTGGAAGTGTGTGTGTGTGTGGCTTGTCAGGTTAGAAGTGTAAGCTGTGATGCGTTATATGCATGGTGCACTACAGGAAGCCACTCCACATGCCTGGAAACACCAGAGGAGTCCGGTTGGTTTAAGAGGTGGGCCAAATACAGCTTTAAATACTTCCCCAAACTTCTACAAGCACACAAATGGAGAAGAGGCTCATAATGCTGCATTTGCCCACAGTCCACATCTTGGTTTAGTATCCATTTGTGTGCTTCCCGAACACAAAGCCACATGAGGGACCGAGTTAAACTGAGCCAATAAAGAACACAGCCAACAGATCACTCAAACTGAGGCATAGCCACAAGAGAATTATTCATTCTAATCCTATTTTTCCTCCCTACCATGACCATGAAGGCTGATCAACATGGCAGATAAGGCTTGAAAGCAGGTTTGAGCAGGTGATTTACAGGATTAAAAATGTTCTTTCACTGAAGAGTTCAATATGAATTGAACTAGGTAAAATCTGCTGAACGCATACGTACACTGCCCAGATACAGCTTAGACAAAATTTGTTTTGGTGCACAGTTAAAGATTATAGTTAATTTATCATTGTTTTTTTGTGCAGGGTCTCCTTATTTTAGAATATTTTTACGCCCCTGACTGACACACGGACACGTCTTTTACTTCCAAACTCCACCAGAACTTATCTTAAACATTGTAATTCATATGAAACTGCAGCTTCTTATTGAACACAGTAAATTTTAAATTTAAAATTCATCTTAATTTAAGCATCCTGAAATTTTACTGTGCAACATGACTCAATGCTTTCTCAAAATTCCGTCTCTGCACAAAAAAATGGCATTAAAAGCTAATGCCATTCCAGGAGAAATAAACTAAACCCTAAACATTTACAATGTCCTTCATTCCCCCTGGTCCTCCTGCCACATTGAGAAACACTGCATTAACCCAACAGGTGGCTGACGGATCTTCATATTTATGCTGCCTTAATATGTGACTATGAGATCATGTACAAACTGGTGTTTTTCATATTGTAACCGGCGTGAACAATTTGTTCCTGCAACATCAACAATAGAAGTGTTTGTGGGTGTAGCAGTGTGTGTCATCTGCAGCATTTTCTAACATCTTTACTGCAACGGCTATACTTCACCAGCTCACACAACTGCTGTCCCTTATGTCCAAAAAAGGATGGTCAGCAAGTGTAGTTTCTCCTTTTGGTAAACAGTGTTTTTCTGATCGCATCAACACCCATGCTTTTTCCACAAGACTTATCTGACTGTGGACCGAGAGGCAAAGTCCTTAATGTCTTTATTCACTGCTGTAAATGTACTGTTATAATTCATGGCTAATCCACATCTCAATTTATTATTTATCCAAAATGTCAAAGGCCTAAAAATTCATATACCAATCTTATTAATTTAATGATAAATAAATGATAAAACTGAAATATAATATGCGTCATTCTAAGGTTGGTCTCATAAACACAATGCACGTGGCTGGCACCTTTATTCAAAATATACATTTCTGACAAGTAGACTGATAAAAAAGATAAAAATATTTTAAATATTAAAAGATTACTTTCATTAATATTAATGAGACTTTTTAGTCAAATTCTCGAGTTGAAACTTTACCGATAGCATCTTTAAATGATGAAAAAATTAAAAAAGCTACTTTCTTAAAGTCAATATTGCACAAATGGAATTACAGAAAGTTTGCGAACGTTTTTATTAAAAGTGCAGTGAAATGGT
Source organism: Distichodus sexfasciatus (assembly GCA_032718565.1). NCBI lineage: Eukaryota > Metazoa > Chordata > Actinopteri > Characiformes > Distichodontidae > Distichodus > Distichodus sexfasciatus. The sequence continues at coordinate 183,353 of JAVGVS010000080.1, forward strand.
GTTAAAATACAATCAAAATTAGACTGGGACAAATACTGACTTGCTTTAACACAACCTAATCTCTGTTTAATGCGTTATGACGTCTATTCACTTTTAAGAGGACAATAAACGATTGATGGGACGAATGACAAGCGCATTTAGAAATTCCCATTCAGAGACAATAAAGGGGGTCAATCAAGCTTGTGCTTAGTGAGCAGCTATGAACAATGATCATTTAAAGGTTGAATAAGTGCAGCAAACTCCATTCCAAACAAACAGAAACTACATGTGTTAGATTCTAAGTGGGTGGATACTTTTGATGTTATCTGACCAACAGAGAAACCCCCCCCCCAATATGGTCCAATGTGGCTAACAATGAAAGCTACTGGGGATCCATTAGCCTAAAACATGCTAACTGCTGCCCATTCATCTTCTTTCATTAAAGTTGCATGAAACCCCCCAGTCAGATTACATCTGCTCCCCCACTGCAGGTCTGAAAGATGCTTTAAACTGGTATGGAGCGCAACAGTATGTCCAACAGTATAGGTTGGTTAGAGAGACGTCTTAAACAGAAACTAAAACATATCAAATTCGCACATCTATTTCATACCCTGTGATGTTTACCTGCTGTTGGTTTTCAATTCCTGAATAAAATAATTTCAAAAGAATAAAGTTGAAAACACTTCATAATTACCTTAGTTGGCGATAACTAGATTTTAATGACAGTGGTTTTTAATTCTAGCTTTACAGACTGAAGAACAGGCGTGGTGTAGAAAGGACTGTTGTAAATCGCTCTGGGGTACATTTCCCAAAAGATAGCATAGTGTACATTACCAACTACCATAGAGTTGCTAACATAGTTAGCAATACACTAGCAACTACGTGTTTTGCAAAACTGACCTCTGGATAAGAGCGTCTAATAAATCCTGTAAATGTTTATATAAACATAAAACTTTAAATATAAGTCCAAAATTCTTTCACTGCTGCATTAAAAACAATTTGTCACTAATTGATTATAATATTGCCCTTTACCTTGCAAAACATGACTGTTAACAACTGCAGCAAAGATCGACAAAACAATCTGTCTTTTGTAACTTGCAATTGCAAAAACGGATAATTGTAGTTGAATTTGATCATAAATTATTGTTCACAGTTATCATTATCAATGTATGATTAATATGAGGTACATAATATTTGTAATAACTAATTGAAGAAAATATTCTGGCAATACGTAAAAAAAATGTTGTGGTCAATCTAATAAAAAACAATTTCGCTGAAAAACTTACCCTTTCCATCCTATAAATGTGACTTTCCTGAGGTGAGGAATTCAATTCCAGCAGAATGTTAGTCGATAGTCAACTTCAAAGGCAGATTTCTCCGTTTCTCACTTGGCGTGACAGGAGAAACCTGACTCCTTTGAATGTTGATATCTCAGTCATATGTCGTCCGATTCATTCCATATAGATATCATATAGAAGCTTGATTTATGCCCTTTCATGAAAGCATAACTCAATTTTGAAAATTTGCGACAAGCGACTGGTTTTGCCGTGGAGGGTCACATTTTGTAATTTCACAAAGTCTGCTCTCAGATGATTTTGATTCAATTCACAAGTCATCATTCAATATGAGCAAACTCGTCAGATGATTTGACACAATAATAAGTCATATCAAACCATAAAGAAATAAATTACCATTAGAAATGTATCTTTCCTAATAAAAGTAGTGACAAAATCATCTGAACTTGCTTTGCTTGCTTGGTGAGGGACGTTACAATATGTATGATGTCTGATCTATGTTTTCATTTTGGAACTACGGGCTCGTTGATCATGTATCGATGTATGGCTACACCTCTGAAAACTGCCCAGCCCTAACAGGGACACAGCAGTTTGGTAATAGAGTGAGAGTGTGTGTGCAGGATGTGTGTGGGGAAAGTGGACATTGGGGGATTGGACTGAGGTCCTCCCTTTCTCATCTGTCCATTGTCATGGTCTGCCAGACACCAATGGAAAGCACAATACAAGCGGAGAGTTCCACGGCCTGAATACACACCGCGTCCGATATGCACGGCACAGGACACGGCTGCTGAGAGAAGATACTCCTGACCCTAGTTGCTAAAAGTGGAGGGGTTCAGTATTTGCTCCAAACTCAACTTTCCACACAACTGACTTTGATGGCCAACCGGCCGGTGGGGAGCTGGCAGTGCCCAGCACCAACAAAAATATTTAGGCTATTCAGGGACGCTAGCCTAAATTGTGCTCGTTACTAGGCCGCTTCTCTTCAAAAATAATAAATGTCAACTTTTTCCCGAGCTTTACTTGGGCAGCCGTGTACAGAAATAGTCAGACCTAACAACATAATTCCTCCTTGTTTTTCTCATGAGGCCCAAAAAAGCAACAGTGGACCCCATTAAAATAATTAACACAAACTACTGAATAATCTGTAATTAGCTGCAGTTAAGGCTAAAAAAAATGAATCGTTTTATATTAACATAAACAAGGAACGTATGTAATTTTTCAAATAATAAGGAGGGGCATTTTAATGACACGTTAAATTAAGGAAATCAAACTTATCAAAAGACAGGAAACTTTCTTTTAGAAAAGAAGCTAGTGATATGAAGGGTCCATTTAAGAACAGTATACAGTCATATGCAATGCAGCCTGATAAGTCAACACTAAAGGAGTTTTTCCATGTTTTCCTATGCGCACACACAACTAGTTATGCAGTGGAAGTGGTGCTGCTGTAAAACCGGTTTATTGCTTGATATTCACGCTAATCCAGACATATTGATATGACAATGAGCAGAACAACCAACGCAACATGCTACAACCCCAAAAGCAAATCACACTATTATACTGTTTAATTTCCTTAACACCACCAGCTCTCATTCGTAATCTCTGTGCTCCTGATGGTTTTATCGCAGCAGGATTGGGGACAGTCACAAAGTTAGTGAACTGTGTTTAAACAAATAATGTTATTTTGTTTTAACATTATTTTAGATGTTATTTTAATAATAAATAATTTAACATATACATATGGGTGTGTAATTATTACATCGATTTAGTTAGGAAAACAGTATTTAAGTCAAGTATTTCCTTAAGCACAACAAAATCATCTCAGTCTCCTCCACACAGAGAAATACAGAACTTACTAATTAAAAACTGGTATCGGCTCGGACCTCGGGATCGGTCAATACCCAAAGCCCAAGTATCTGCATCGGTATCGGAACTAAAAACAGGTCGGATTGGTGCATCCCTGATTTAATTATTCAAAAAACGCCACGAATACATATGCAAAAACAGAAACTTAGCTCACAAATGAACTTGGCCACTGTGACAAGTCGAAATGTAATAACTAGAACCGAAAACATGTTAATTACCAGAAATATACTTTGAAAACCAAGACACCAACAGAGAATCCTCTTGTAATTACAGCATGAAACGGAATATGTTGTGTAGTTTGGCGCAGATCTGGAAACTTAACACACAACCTCAACATTTCAGATGCCAGGTTTCCATCTCTCATGCAGAATGTTTTAAGAGAACGGCAGAATACACTGGATGTGGCGTTTCCCCTCAAAACCACCCTTGGATTTGACCCAGGCTATGGAATGGCTCCCACATCAGAGCCTCTCCCCGATTCACCTTTAAAGAGGCTGGCAAGAACATATAAAAGAGTAGGAGGGATGTGAAAAGTGCCAGTATTTTTCTTCAACACAGGTTCGAAGGTGAGATAATGACACTTCAGTTGGAAGCTTAATGAGTCCCGTGTGTTTAACTGATGAGCTAATGTGAATATGCATTCTAGAAAAAAGACACCTGTGTATCAAAGCAATCGTTTGGCACAGGATGAAGCAACCTCCCTCCTCTTCCTCTCCCTCTCTTTTTCCTTTGCCCTCAGATGAATGATGGATAGAGTTTCGTTTGGCCTTCATAAACTGTGGAATGCTCCGGGGCTTTTCATTCCCTCTCTAATCTGGACTCGCGCCCTCTCTGTTCTCAATCAGAAAGCACTTTACCTTCGCTTCAGATGACGCTTAACTGATCCCTGGGGGAATGGAAGCTATGTTAATTCTGTTATGATGGGAGGAAGGTTGGAGGAGCTGGTGGGAAGCGGTTTTGGGGTGGCGGAGATTTGACCGCTCATCGTCGGGAGTTGTGCAAAAGTCACGCAACGGCTTTAGAGCACATGCGAGAGAATTAAGCTCATCTGCTGATGTCATCATTCTGGGACAGAGAGAGGAAAACCAACGCCTAATGTAGAGGGGCAACAAAACATGCACAACAAACCCCCACTATATATTACGGATGTCACCGAATATTAAAACTGGTTTATGACATTTACTAAAAAAAATAATATATTTAATAACTGCACAGATTTCTTTATTTACAGAATAAAATGCAATGAACTTTATCACCTATAGTCAATCGATTTATATCTGATTATCTATGTTTTGTGCATTTATTGTCTCTAAAACAATATGCATATGCACAAAAATTGAGAACTAGGCAATGGTGATTATGAGACATAAATCAGTTTGATCTAGAGCAATGTCAATCATATTTATGATGCAGTAACTAGCAACCTGCCAACACCGGTGGATGCTGATCATGAAATTGAAGAGAAATTTGGGACTGTCCAATCAATCAGAATTAAAACTTCATTCAGTTATTAATCTGAAGGTAATTAAGATGGGACTTACAGGATTAAACCATATTATTCATATATCAGTCCCTCCAGGATTCCACAGGCCTTTTTGAGATTGTTGGGGCCTAAAATTAGATTTTGTGGCAGCTTTTCTTTAAAAATGCAATGAAAATTGCAGTGTTTTTAGGCATTTTGTGGCAATAAAGTCATGGGAGCAACTTCCAAAGTTGTGGAAAAAATTGTGATTTTATCATCATTTAGTAATAATCATTTAGTTATTTTTGAAGGTATATGTGAGGCGTTTTTATCATACGTTTCCTGCGCGTAACAAGGAAGCGAGTTCGCTGATGTATGGCTCAATGTTTTGCGGGAAACAGCAATAATTGGTCAAAATTTGTGGAAATGTTGCGGAACTTGGTCAAAATTGCACTGTAGTAATGAATTCGCAAGGACTGGCCGAATTTGCGTTAACAGTTGCGATCGCAACATTGCGAAATCCTGGAGGGTCTCCTATATTTCACTTTGCTGTCCTAGTCTTAGAGCACAGTAGATAAGAGTGGGAACCTAAAGTCAACTAAGAAAAGCCGACAAAATCAACACATGTTCAACCAATAAAGAGTGGATGAAGGAAACTGTAAATCTGCTGAAGTTGGATGAATAAAAGAAGAAAAAAGTGAAATGTTAAACCAGCACTGAAGCTAACGGGTCAGCCCTAGAGAGTAAAAGAGAATGAACAGAGCAGCAGGTCGAAGTGTTACAGTAAGACAAGAGAACCTTGAACCACCACACCACACAACCTTGTTTTTGTTACACAGGGAAGGGAACAGGTTTTGACAGGTAAACTATTCTTCTTTCAAAAACCTGCGCGCGTGCGCACACACACACACACACACACACACACACACACACACACAAGCCTTAGCGGGTCTTCAGATCAAACCTCTGCCTAGGCAGTAAAAGGTTATGGATGACCAATGTTATGCCATTTTATCCCGCACTTCCCCTGCACATAAGCTCAAACACATTTCCCTGGTTACGTAGAATGACCTGTAACAAACATGTTACTAAGATGCACAGCTGATGGAAAGACACAATCTGATGTGATGTAATGACGTTGTACTCACCAAGCTAAAGTCCCACTGGGGGCCTGGTGTGCGGAAGGTGAAGGAACTTCCTCTTCTCAAAGGAGGCCTACACAGAGAGAGAGAGGGACAGAAAACACAAAGATATGAATTAATATGTATCCATATAGCACTACTGGTGGAACGACAATTTTCTCATTATGATCTATAGTGGTCATTTCATGGTTTTAGTAACCTGTGGCTAATCTGTGTGAGGAATTTTACAGCATTGTCATTTCAACCGTTAACGTCATTAACAAAATGCATGATGAAATATGTCCTGTTTCCAATGACTAAAACGAGGAGATAACAAGCTAAAAACAGATCTTTCACGACAAAGCTGTGGCAAAATGTGTATTTGTTTCTATTAAAGTGACAAGACAGGTCTAAAATGTTAACTTATGGACCATCAGAAATAGAAAATGCATCTAGTTTTTGTATCAAAATATTTAAGAAATGCAGCCCTGCCATTGGTTGGATTGGTTGAGAGATGTGTGTGTATGGAATTCCAGCCATACAGACGCTAAAAACCTACAACTGAGAATCTAATGCGAAAACATAAGGAGTGAATGTCAACATGACTTCATGGCTGATTCTCATTTTGACAATACAAGGTATTGTGTTCCTTTTTAACACCAAAAGTATAACAAGACAAATGCTATGTCAAGTCAGGAAATAAAATAAAAGGGTTAAAAATTGCCTTTTCTTTTGTAAAGTCTCCATACCAGTAGACTCGGCCCCCAACGCAAAATCTAACTGAATAAACCATGTAGTACATAACTACAAACAAATACTTCCACCATCAAACCACATAAAGACACCAAACTAGAGCTGGGCAAAATGACCTTGAATCATTATTGTGATTAATGAACCATTGTACTTTTAGACTTTTGTCCCCCACCCCCCAAAAAATCACCGGCAAGCTCTGTACTGAAAATATGCTCATATCATGAAGCCCTATATTAACATATTAGCAAAATTTAAAAAAAAAAATAGTTAAGCAGTTGTTTAGAGATTTAGAGAATGTTTTGATTTGTTGCCCAGCTCTACACCAAACCTCTCCAGAGTAACACAGTAGTTTAGACAGGCATCAGATGCTTCCACACCCAACATACGTACCACACACAAAGCCTGGTGTAGCGTTGTGTCCTGTGATGCTGCATCTTTTGACAGTCAAGGAGAGATACAGAGATGGTAACACCAAATACGTTGCCCCAATACCCGTCTTATGTCTTCCTCCCTTCTTTCATTTCACTGCTCTCTGTCCCCGAGCTGTATGTCGTCTTCTCTCTACTCTCCTGCTTTCCAGAGGCCCATAAAAGTGGTGCAGCGCTCTCTTTATTCAGGGCCTGGTGACAACTGCATCTGCCATGTCACGTTTGCACAGATAACACAAGTCCTTTTCAGGCGCACAGGTGAGGGCCCCTCTCCCCAACACACACACACAGACACAGACACAGACACACACACACACACAAATCCTCTTGCATTCATCAGCTTATCTGCTGTATGTGATCAGGATGGAAGAGTAGTCACCACTCAAAGTCCACCCCGGAGGGAAAAAAGTGTGAATTAAAGCAATAAAAGGAGACTCTGATAATGACCAACATTTCATTGACATTTTATTAAGGCCTATTATTTTATTAACAGGCAAATACTGTAGATTAATAGCTTTCATGACCCAGGTGGTTAGAAACTGTGATTTTTAATAACATTTCAGTACTTTGAATGGAACACAGGGATTATAACTTCAAACAATAATTCTACTTCAATTCTCTAAATGGAAGAAAACAAATGAGCAAAAAATGTGGATTTTAAAACCATACATTTTAAAAGAATGTTTACAGTTGATTGGAGGACACGGCTCTACATAGATCTGGACACCTCCAGCTTTGCAGACACATTTGCTCAGAGACATTTGTTCTGAGCAAGTTTCTGTAAGTTGCTTTAATGCTAGTGGAATTAGGCACTTGCGTCCTTTCAGCTGCTCTGTTGCATTCCATCACGCTCACCACTTTGTTACTGCCGAGTTTGTACAAGTGGCAATATGCAAAATGGAGTTAAAAAATTCACAACATATCTCAAAATCATTAATGTTGAACAGTAGCCGATAAAATTAATAACAGATAAAGGCAACAAAGGAGGTACAAAGAAAGGAAAAGTAGTGAGCAGTTATGGAGTCTTAAGAACCAAGACTGACAAATTGAACCTATATACTGTCAGATTAATTACTGAATATGATATAAATTTCTGAGCATCATATTCACTGAGTTTTAATTACTTTAAATGGCTGATAACCATAGTCCCGGAATCAACAGAAGTCAGCCGGGTAAGTGTTCACTTGCAAAAAATGAAACATCTGTAATCCCGGTCATAAGGAGCAGACTTAATGTTGAAAGTGTACGGGAATGTAGCATCTTTTGGCGGAAATGAATTTCAGTACACAGATGCTGGTAGAATAAATGTCAATCAGATTTAACAGTAAAGTTGACGTGTTTGTGAATGACCAAACAGATGCCCGTAAAGTGTGGTAAGATTGCGCAAACCATGGAATGAATGCCTGCGGCGAAAGACTTTCAGGAAGACGTAGCACACCTTTCCTTAGAGCATTAATAAAGTAATGGACTGACTGTATGTGAAAATGAATGCAGAAGAAACAGCAAAGGCTCCTGAACTAAAATAATATCAAAACTGCATGTGGAATGAAAACTGGAGTGAAAAAACATAAAACCCCAGGGGATTAGATGGAAATTAAGATCATTTTTAAATGTAATTTGTCTGCTCTAGATAGAATACTGATAGCACTTTACACCTTGAACACAATGGCACGTTTCTAGCTTCCAAGAACACAAATACAAGAAGCACATTAATAATGTAGGAGCAACTGGTAGATGACTGACTAGATGTGGACCACAAATAAATACATGCACTTTTCACATTATGTATGGTATGAAGTATGGTGTGAGATGTCTGTACTCATTTCAAAAGAGAATAAACCATGAATGTAACTGAGAGATGAAAGTACTGTAGATTGTATGTGTCTAAACGTCTTTTGCTCTGGTCAAATTTGTTTGACAGGAGCTTTCCAGTAACTGAGGCTATCAGTCAACATCCCTGCGCTGGAACTAAAGGTTGCAACTTCACATGAGTCAAGCATTGCAATCTATGAAAAATGTACAAGACATGGCACAGATCCCTAAACAAGAACTGAATAAGGGTGAGAGAAATCGAAACACTGAATGGGAAGTGACGTAAAGCTGGGAGGAATGTCTACATGTTCCCAGTTCTCAGAATACCACCTTCTTGATGACTTCAGCTCTGTGTGTGAGAGCTGGATTTAATATACTAAAATTAATACAATATGGCCATGCATTCATAAATGTGTTAAAATTAGTTGTATTAACCAGATATATACACATATTACAGTTGTATGGATCTGTCTATAAATTAAGGCTTGGCAATTAATCAAACCCAAGGTTTGAGAACTTCTAATCTTGCCCAGCTTGGTTATTTTGATTATTGTTGAAATACAGTTTCTGCATTAATAGTTTACATATTTATAGTCTTGGTCAGTGAACTATTAGGTCAAAAAACTAATAAAAAGCAAAATAATAATGTTCATTAATTCTAACAGGTTAAATGTCCAATTAGTTGTGCTATTAACGTTATATCGCCCAGCCCTACTATAAATAAAAAATGATAAAATAAAAGACAAACTAAACCTATATAATGTCTGACTGATTACTGAAAGATATATGGGGAAATTCTGAGCAAAAATGCTCTTCATATTTAATGAGTTAGTATTACTTTAAAAGGCTGATAACAGCATCCTAGAAATCAGAAGTCAGTTGGGTAATGAGCAGACTCAATGTTGCAAATGTACAGGAATTTGACATATCGGCAGAAATGATTTTCAGTACAGAGATGCTGGTAGAATCGTCAACCTAGCATTTACTATAAAATACCAGATTTACAGTTGAATTAAAAATAAAATTGCACATTTGAATGATACAGGAAAAAGCTATTAAACATGCTGTAAAGCATGTCTTGCACAGGGTTTCGATGGATCGTGTTACCCATCGTGTTGCAGTGCTTGTTTTATGATACCTCGCTGTATCAAGTTCCTCTCACTTACCAAGCCCTAGTGTGTTTTTTGTGTGTGTGGCAGGTGTAGGTGTGAGGCAGCTTGGAAATGCATGAGTAATGCTCAGCTTTTCTCAAGAAGCTTTTACAATAACAGCACACTGGGCGCAGGAATGCACGGCATGGACCACAAGTTTTCAGGGACACATACAGACACACACAGACCCCCCCACAATGCAGACCACACAGTTTCTGACACACTGTTCACACACTACAAGAATCCACAAAAGCTTTAAGAGCAAACACTTTAAAGCATTAGGAATACAGCGTGATCAATCGTACATCCCGTTAATATGCTCCAAGCAAACATGAAACCGCAACCGCAAGTCTCAGCGTGTGAACGCTTCCTCCTGGATATTACAAGAAATTAAAGTATACTGTGTCCAATCACTGATCATGCGCCAGACACCTCAGAGAAAAATAACCCAGAATTTTGAATGTTATTAGGACGGAAACTGTAATCACAAAGTAAACATCAATCCTTATCACACTCATCAGCTACAAAATGCATAAGAGTAAACAAAAATACTACAACTGTGACTTCCCTTGGAATAACTTGAGTCATCAGCGACGCTTCAGATTAAAATACATTTTGTAATCACTGCTGCATCATGTGTCAACTTACTTTTCTGTCATGAATCATACAGATTTACAAGAAATCCCTGAGTTTTAAGAAACATTTGACACAACCCTAATTATATAACTTACTGTTTCTGGATTTTTACTAGAATTCAAGACCATTTGATAAGAGCTGTATCAAATGACATACCTCAGACGTCTGACGTGGCAATAATCATATTACAGTTTGTCTTTCATTTCCAGCCACAAAAAGAATCCAATATGTTATCACACAGTAGCCAAAAAAATTAATGATTATGTGAAATGAGATCTTTAAACTTGTTTATTTTATGGAAGATGTGATCATGGGTTAGAGGCTGACTATCCTACTTTTCAGCACTACCACCATGCACGTTGCTATGGAAAAAAAGAAAGTCTGCCAAATGCTGCAAATGTAAATCTTGTACAGGTCAGCATGCATTATTGAGCAGTTTTTCACATCAATAATGAGGGAAGGCAAGCTCTGATGTATGAGGGGTCACAGAGGGGCAGAGAATTTGGCAAAGGGTTTCATAAAACACAACAGACGAGGGGAAAACTGGACAGCTATGCCAACATAAACCCTTTCCTTGTTATTTCAGCTCATAATAGAACAACCTTTCTGCTCTCTGTGTCCTTTACTAAGAGTGATTGGAAAACTTATCAGCTAAGCATATTTAGCTTGTACCATGTTTAGTCATGTTTTGGAATCAAGAACTGCTTTACAACTGCCTGAAATGGATTAAAGGTTTAGAGTTTGCATATGCTCATTTATGTTTTGTAGAGAGACAGCAGAACAACATAGAACTTTCATCACAAAACAGGTGAGAAGACAGAGAGAAATTGAGAGATCTCGAGCGCCACTATGTGGTCAAGATTTTTTATCTGTCACATGCATACATACTGTATATAAGTAAAAAATCTTGACCGCTTAGTGGCGCTTGAGCTCTCTCAATCTTTTACCTAAATGTTTTTAATTCAGGGTACTACCCAAATCAATAAATAGAATTTAGAAAAATATTTACATAAGAAAATATAACAACTACAGTTATGGCATGCTTTACCCGCTATCAATGGGTTAAAAAAATAGCTCAAGATAAATGAGATAGAACTCAGAGCTCTCAAAGAAAATGTGTGTAAAGATCTAATTTCACAGTCGTTTAATTTCTTTCTACTATGTCCCAACATATTAATTATTGTGGGATTTAAATAAAAAAACAAGTATAATATGATTTATATCCAAAGAAGAACAACCTTCGTTTAGTACAGCTTTTTATAAATAATAGGTTTCTAGTAAATTCCTAGAACCACTTGAAGAGTTGTATGAAAAGACACATTGAGAATCTTAAATCTCATCATTAGTGCGATGGTAAGAACTTTATTCTTGAGTGGTGCGGAAACAAAGGTTTCTTAAAACTTGAGTCTTGTAAAGGTGTCTGATTCATGAAAGAACAGAGATTTGACACTTGATTGTGCAAGTTTAAAGATTTCAGATTCTCAGCCTGTACTTTAGTACAGGTGTTTTCAAATGGTCACATGATTTCTAGTAGAACAGTGGCACGCCTTTAAGTCTCAAAACGAGAAACGGTGAGGTTGTGAATGTGGGTGATGCAGGGTGCCAACAAATGTTTCTTAAAACTTGTGAACTCGAGGTGGTGTCTGATCCTTAAGATAAGAGAAACCAGACACTTGTTTCCACAATGATTACAAAACCTTGTTTTTATCTTAAGCGTTTCTGATGACTTTGTTTATCCAAAGTGCAGTCACGAATATTGTTAAGTTGTCATGTCAAACTTGCGGCAATGTCTCTGCAGTTTTCTTCATCTTCTCCCTACATACCCAATACAACTGCAGTCTACTGTATTAGAAGGGAGCATATGTCGAACATCGTTTATTAATCATAAACACGTACTAGGGCCTTTTTGGTAATGCAGCTGAACAAACCGACCAGGGGCAGTATTATGTAATATAATATGCTAATATCCTAAGTGTTCAGTACTGATAGACATTCTGGGATTTCAGCGTGTGATCTTTTATCAACGGAAAAGTCAAATGCACTTGTCTATGATCATGAAGTACAGCCAAGACACCTGTCGTGAAAACAAGGTTGTCGAGTCGCCTCTGAACTTCCATACAAAACACAAAAAGCTCCAAAATAGTGTAATTAACGATGTGCACTAAATTACGTAATTAAACCTGAGGGAAATAATGAGCAATCTGTGCATTTTGGTAAGCTAATCGCTAAGCCTATGTAGCTAGCGTCATTTGACTACGATACTTTGATTTAAACGTTTAACTTGGCCAACTTTAGCGAAACGCACGCAAAGCATAGATTACTAAAGTACAAATACAACGATCGATTGCATCGATAAAACCTGAGACATTTAATGAAGATATGCTACAAACGCAACAGTGCTTTTTATTTTTGTTCCCTGCACCCTATGTAGGGCCATTCGTTCAGTCTTTAGATAGTGTCAGTTATCACCCTCTGTGGTGCACTACATAGGGAGCGAGGGGGCATTTGAAACGCTGCCTATGTTGTGTACGGTGCAAAATGGAATATATAAAAAGCCCCAACCAGACCGTACGAACTATAAAGATGCATTAAACAAGTTATAATAATGTCGTGTAGGGTCGAGTAGTTGCAATCTCCATTTATTTTTTCTCTCACCGTTTCGCGTTGTTGTCACTCGGGGGAGACTCCGTGCCGACCGCAGACGACTTTCTCTTACAAGTCGCTTTTCTTTTCGTCGTCTCGTTTGCAGTTTCTGTTGACTCTAACGTTGTTTGTGGGCCGTCGGTTTCCTCCATTGCAAATCGGTTTGGAAATGGGTGAATGGAAAATGTAATTTATCGAGTATTTATGAATTGAAGTGGAAAAATGGGGGAAGTGAACAAATTCAAACGGATACGGACGGAAGTTTTGAATATGGCGGAAACATGAAATGTGACCAATGAGAGGCGGGCTGGCTGACGTTGCCGGGAAACGGATCTCAGTGGGCGGAGTTATCAAGTTCAGATGTGTTAAGAGTTATAAATGGCCCGAGTACAAGGAACAAGGGAACGTACTGTGAAACAGACCATGACTCTGCGCGAAACCTACAGGCTTTCTGTTTTCTGGATTGCTCATTTATACAATTCAAAGCCTCAACCTCTCATGTAGCATAAGTAGCCTTAGCTGATATTGTATTGATTACTGTAGAGACGAACTGCACTTACTGTGTTCATATAGAGAACCGCTGCAATAATATTCAAGCTGTTCCTGAATTTAAAAAAAAAAAAAAAAGATATGAGATGACATACCTTTATTTGTCACTGTACATATACAATGAGACAACATTTGGAACACCGTGTAAAAGCCTCAATAATAAAGATGACAATTTTGAACAAAAGGAATAAATTATATTCGAGTTCTATTGTAATACAATAGGATACATATAATACAATAGAATTCGACGAATACTATATTACAATATAGTATAGTATACACATTTTAAAATAACGCTTTCAGAAGCTAAACTGTTTTAAACTATTAAACGCTAATCCTCAAATTGTTTCCGTTGTGCAGAAAAAAACATATTAGGACAACCAGTTTGTTAACTATGAGTAGATATTATAGATAGTAAGTCCAGAAATTTGTTAAATGATAGCTTATTGTAAAATAAATAATAAAAAGATGCGATCGAAAACCGCACACGGACTCCACCAGCTGGTCAAATTTGTGTATTGCAAGTAAGACTCACGGTTACAGCACGACGACTGATTCCAGCTTAGCAGAGGTACATTTGTAGAGGTTCAGACTCTTGTGACGTAATGACTTCAATTGCGACACAATATCGTATCAAACTGTTTTAATATGTTCAGCAAATTATGTAAATAAATACGATGTAGGCAAAAATGGGCGATCATAACAGCGCGGATGACTTCGAGAACTACACTTTATCTGTAGTTGTGGAGAAGTTAAAAGAGCAAAACCGATGGATAGATGAAGAGATCGCTGGCATCCGTAAAGAAATGAAGGAAAACATGAAGCACTGGAGCAAGATGCACCAAGCTGAGACTGAAAAAATGTACGACTTGTTTCTCATGGAAAGAAACGACAGGAATATTGTGATCCAGCTTCTCAAAGATCTCAGACGCATCGCCAACGAGGGTCAAGCCGAAGATAACAAGACTTTGAACAACATTATTAGATCTGGAGAGAAACTTAGGAGAGCACAGAAGTCGAAAATAAAGCAGAATCAGCATGAACAGCGCATGAAAGATGTGGAGTCTCCTAAAGCTGAAAACCAAGTGCTCCGACACAAATCTTTGCGAATGCATCAGGAAAGTTTAAGACAAGAGATGTCAAAAGACAAGAAAATGCAGATGGAGGACATGCAGGGCGACATGAGAGGAGATTTTGATCACTGGAGAGTTCAACAGAGACGTGAGCATCAAGAATCGGAAAGAGACAAAACACCAAAGAAAAGCAAGAGCAAATATGGATTTTTCAAGTTATTTTCAAAATCCCAAAAAACGACCAGCAATGCAATTAAAAAATTGAAATGTAGTTACACAGTAATTGAGAAAATATATCTATACATTAAAGAGAAATGTGACATTAGAAGAAAAGAAGAAATGTTACGCAAGGAAACACAAAAAGACCAGCTGGAAAAGTTGATGCAACTAATGATGCATATGAGAAGGGGGGAAAATGAAAACAGCCATGATGAAAAAACACACAGGGAGTCAGAGAACAGAGAAGTAGGGTACACAGAGGAGGGAATACACAGAATAGTAAATAGAGGGAAGGAGGAAGAGGATGAAATGGTTAGCAATGAAGAAGAGGAAATGCAAAAAATGCAAGAGGAAATTGAGGACATGAGGTGGCAAATTGAGATGGAGGAAAGAAAGACAGAGAAGTGGAGGAAGGTGAAAGCTGAAGAAGAAAAGAGACAGGAAAAGGAAGACGAGGCTACATGGCAAAAGGAGGAGTGGAAAAGAAAGAGAGAAAAGTTGAGGAAAATGATGGAAGAGGAAAAGAAGAAAAAGCTAGAAGAGGAAGATGAGGAGATGAGATGGCAAATGGAGGAGAAAAGAGAGAAAGATAAGTTGAGGAGGATGAAAGAGGAGGAAAAGAAAAGACAGATAGAGGAAAATGAGAGAAGATGCCAAGAGGATGAGGAGAATAGAAAGAGAGATGAACTGAGGAAGATAAGGTACAAGGAACAGAAAAGACAGGAAGGGGAAAATCAAAGGAGATGGCAGGAGCAGGAGAAAAGAACGCAAGAAAATGTGAGAAAGGTGAATAAAGAGGAAAAGAAAAAGCAGGGAGACGCAATTGAAGTTATGAAGTGGCAAATGGATGATGAGAGAAGGAGAGAGAGAGAGAAGAGGAGGAAGGTAATGAAAGAAGAAGACGAGAAAAGACAGGAAGAGGGAACTGAGGAAAGGAAATGGCAAATGGAGGACGAGAAAAGAAAGGAGAGGAAGGTGGAGATGGAGGAAAAGAAAAGACAGGGAAAGGAAATTAAGGACATGAGGTGGCAAATAGAGGATGAGAAAAGAAGAGAGAGAGAGAACAGGAAGAAGATGATGGAGGAGGAAAAGAAAAGACACGAAGAGGATAATGGGGAGAAAAGAAAAGAGTGTGAGGAGAGAGGGAAGATAAAGGAAGAGGAAAATGAGACGAGGTGGCAAATGAAGGAAGAGAAAAGAAAAGAGCATGCAGAAAAAAAGAAAGAGATACATGCAAAAGCGGGAAAGAGGGAATCCGAAACATCCAGTAGTGATTTATGGGATATAGATGAGATTAAACTTTTTTTGGCAAACAGAAATGCAAAACAGGCTGAAAAAGACGAGAATGACAGGAGTTCACATCTAATCAGCGAAATTGAAGATGAGTTTTTGACATTTGAAAGACAAGAAAAGTCAAAGAAAGAAAGAGTGATGGGAGGTGATACAAATAAGGGTGGAGATGAAATATCAGGCATTGACTTTAGCTCTCTTTCAGACAGTAAATCAGAAGATGAGATGTTGAGCTCAAGGCGCAAACAAAGAGGGAAAACAGAAGAGGAATACACTTGAAATATCAGAGATCAGAAGTGGCTCACTTCTGGACATTACCTGAGGACTTAAAAACAAGTAGAGCTTAAAGAGAGTGGGGCAACAGGTGGAGCTGAAACTAAAGTTTGCATTTCAAACAAAGCTCAGAGGAGGTTAAAAATCATGCATATGAAGGCTAATACTGCTTTGGAGCTAACTGTTGAATAAACTACAGAGAGCACGAAATAGTATAAAGAAAGGTTATGTGGAACCTTCTCTAAAAAGGATGGCAGAACATAGGAAAAACAGGGGCTTAGGTGCAGAGGAGAACAGCCGAAGATGTGGAGAGAGAAAAACAGGAGACAAAGTCCTAACAGTCTCTAGAGGTAATGGATGTTTCTGATACCAAGCAATTAAAATTTAGATAACTAAGAAAAGTTCATTTTAAACAAACAAATGATAATATGCAACAGACTACTGGGGTGATGCATGTGTTAACCTGTTTCTGTAAGGACCATAATATGCTTTACATATACATATATTAAATACCTACAATTAGGAATATCAAACCCTTGCTGCAAGATTTAGACTTTTCTGGCTTATTATATGGTTTAAGTGAATATTCCTAGGTGATAAACCATTACAAATGAACAAAAATATTTATTTTATGACACTTAAAAGTGGCATCTCAGTGAAGTATCTAATAGTAGTAGAGGTTGTTGGTTTGAATCCTACCTACAGCACTATCATCATTGGGTCTTTTCGCAATACCTTTAACCTCAAGTTGAGGGAAACTGCCCCTGAAATTAAGAATAGTGGTCACTCTGGATAAGACTGTCTGCTAAATGTTGAACTAATAGCGAATTCTCCTTATTATTCACTTCTGATTAAGATGGCACAAGACGTTCTACGCTCCTGTGAGCAAATAATTGCTTTGGCAGTCGGGACAGTTATTAACAGGAAAATCCTCCCTTTTAATTACATTGCGGAAACACTGATTTTTAAATCATCCTTTATATATAGACCATCTCAAAACATTAGAATATCATGAAAAAGTTCAATATTTTGTCATTCATTTCAGAAAGTGAAACTCATACAGATTTAATACACATAGAGTGAAATATTTCATGCCTTTATTTCTTGTAATTTTTATGATTATGGATTACAGATAATGAAAACCCAAAATTCAGTGTCTCAGAAAATTAGAATATTGTGAAAAAGTTCAATATTGGAAAGTCATGGTGTCACACCCCAATCAGCTAATTAACTCAAAAGACCTGCAAAGGTTTCCTGAGCATTTAATTGGTCTCTCAGTCTTGGTCAGTAGGCTACACAATCATGGGGAAGACTGCTGACTTGACAGATGTCCAGAAGACAGTCATTGACACTCTCCACAAGGAGGGTAAGCCACATAAGGTCATTGCTAAAGAAGCTGGTTGTTCACAGAGTGCTGTATCCAAGCATATTCATAGAAAGCTGAGTGGAAGGAAAAGGTGTGGTAGGAAAAGGTGCACCCGCAACAGGGATAACCGCAGGATTGTCAAGCAAACTCCATTCATGAATTTGGGGGAGCTTCACAAGGAGTGGACTGAGGCTGGAGTCAGCGCATCAAGAGCCACTACGCACAGACAAATCCTAGGGCAACAAATGTTGCATTCTTCGTGTCAAGCCACTCCTGAACCAGAGACAACGTCAGAAGCATCTTACCTGGGCTGAGGAGAAAAAGAACTGGACTGTTGCTCAGTGGTTCAAAGTCCTCATTTCAGATGAAAGTAAATTTTGCTTGTCATTTGGAAATCAAGGTCCCAGAGTCTGGAGGAAGAGTGAAGAGGCACAGAATCCAGTTGCTTGAGGTCCAGTGTGAAGTTTCCATAGTCAGTGATGATTTGGGGTGCCATGTCATCTGCTGGTGTTGGTCCACTGTGGTTTCCGAAGTCCACAGTCAACACAGCCATCTACCAGGAAATTCAGAGCACTTCATGCTTCTGCTGACAAGCTTTATGGAGAAGCTGATTTCATTTTCCAGCAGGACTTGACACCTGCCCACACTGAACCCACTGGTTCAATGACCTGAACCCCATAGAGAATCTATGGGGTATTGTCAAGAGGAAGATGAGAGACACCAGACCCAATAATGCAGATGACCGCTATCAAAGCAACCTGGGCTTCCATTACACCTCAGCAGTGCCACCAGAGGTGGGCAAAGTAGCTAATTTCATTACTTAAGTGAAAGTACAGGTACCACTAGTCAAATGTTACTCCAATACAAGTGAAAGTCGTACAGTCAAATTTTTACTTAAGTTAAAGTACTGAAGTATTTGTTAAAAAAATACTTAAGTATTAAAAGTACATCTTTCACTGCATTGTTGCATTATTGCCACAACACTTACAACACCTCATGCCTCTGACTAGCTTGTAGAATCTGTAGAATAAGGAGTAGAATGTTACAGAATGAAACACAACCATTAGTTTATTTTGTAATTAATTGACAAAATAAAGACTACAAAAAGACTACACACCCCACAAAACAGCATGGTAGTGTTCTGACCCAGCACTGGCAGTGTGTGCACACATATGTGTATGTTAATCAGGAGGACAGTGCAATAGCTGTAAATACAGCCTGCTCATGAAATAAAATCAACATTCCAACCTGCGTAAAACCCAGCTCTACACCTCTAGCTTCATGACTTTACAACAGCAACAATGTTTTAATCAAGACAGAAAATGGCAGAACTGTCTGAACTTGGTTTTATAGTTTCAGTCTACAGGCGTGACGTTACCCTACTGATTACTGATAGACTGTCACCTGCCAAACAACCAATCACCTTTTAGAAAAGGGGGAATAACATCCACTTCATCCACAGATTTGAAAGTAACAAGTAATGAGAAGCTTCATGGAAATGTACTGAAGTAAAAGGTATGATATTTGTCTTTAAAATGTAGTGAAGTGAAAGTCATAACTTTACAAATAAAATACTACTCAAGTGAAGTACAGATACTCAAAAACTCTAAGTACAGTACTCAAATAAATCTACTTAGTTACTGTCCACCTCTGAGTGCCACAGGCTGATCGCCTCCATGCCATGCCGCACTGATGCAGTAATTCATGCAAAAGGAGGCCCCCCCGCCAAAATTACAAGAAATAAAGGCTTGAAATATTTCACTCTGTGTAATGAAGCTGTGAGTTTCACTTTGTGAAATGAGTGACAAAAAATATTTTAACTTTTTCACGAAATTCAAATTTTTTTGAGATGGTCTGTATGTATGCTCTCCCTCGCTAAATAAAAGTCCACGCGTCCACAAAGTATTAATTATTCTTTGACCGTCAACTAAACTAAATACCATTTGGTGCGGCAGCTATTTTAACAGATTGTACACTTAAATAAAAAATCCGTATTGGCTTGTTAACTATAACTTCACGTTAATGTACTGAGGCAGAGGGGGGCTTTTCTCTGAATAATGGTTTGATCGTTTGTAACATTCGAGAAACCGCACACGGACTCTGTTGGCTACTAACATACCAACGCGGCTAAGTGAGGGAGATACCACGCTAACGCGCAAGAATTCCAGTTATCTCGGTTTCTTTTATTTGCAGATACAAAGCGTCCTTTAGATTCATTTACGATAAAACTCCATCATAAACCCAAACCGTGCAGTGTCGGATACCAGTCACATAAAAATGTTGCAGAAACGCTTGTACAAAAATGTGCTCTCCCCACTTGCCTCTGTCTCCATTCACAGGTGGTTTCTTTCACAAATTAGTACGAACACCCATGCACACACGTGACTTTCACACCACAGGTAAACGCCAAAATAAAAGCCCGAGTGCAACATATGGCCGTTACAGACTCCATCTGCTGATCCAATAGGTTTATTGCAAGTTAGACGCTCTGTTACCGTGTTAATTAAACATACATCGAATTCTCTTCAATAAAAATAAACCATATTTAAAAAAAGCTTACTAAAGAGCTGCGGGTGACATCAACACAAAATGGTGAAAATGAGTACAAGGCACTCCCTTTATTGCAAGCAAGGCTCCCTGTCACGGAGTGACAGTTGATTCCAGATCAGCAGGTATATATTTACGCACAGATGGTTTGGCATCATGGGGTCACATGCTTTAGGGGTATAATAACATCATATGCATGCATAGCTGATTTAAAATGTGCAAAAGAATAGTTTAAAAACAAGCCTTATAGCACATTAATCTCTATGTTGTACAGTTGGTTTGACGCCATCTGAAATGGTTGAAACACGTAATAGGCTTGTATTTTGAATGATAAACGAATGTTGAATATGAATCTAATTTAACAACCGTATATGAGACGTGGTTTGATATTTCACCTCTCTAGTGACGAACTCTCGTTGAAAACAGTGTCGTAATGAGACCAGTCGCGACACACGGTACAAAAAGGCTGGGACATCATGTTGTTTCGAGTTATTCTCTGGACATCTGACGTCACACAATTTTGAGAATACGCTCGCGTTTTTCTTCGTCTTTAGTTAACCGTTCTCTGAGTTACCAAATATTTCCACTTGCATGCAAACATGGAGAATATTGACAGCGCGGAGGACTTTGAGAGCTACATTTTATTTGTACTTATGGAGAAGTTCAGGGAGCAAAACCATTGGATAGATGAACAGGTCGCTGCCATCCGTAAAGAAATGAAGGAAAACATCGATGGTCTCATGCAGCACTGGAGTAAGATGCGCCAAATCGAAAATGAAAAAATGTACGACTTGCTTCTTATGGAGAGGAAAGACAGGAATATCGCGATCCAGCGTCTCCAGCAGCTAAGACGCATCGTCAACGAGGATTTAACAGAAGATAATATGAGTTTGGACCACATGACTAGATCTGGAGAGAAACTCAGGAAAGCACAGAAGACGAAAATCAAGCAGGATCAGCGCGAACAGCAGCTCCTGCAAGATGTTGAGTCTCCTAAAGCAGAAAACCAACAGTTCCGACACAAATCCATTCGAATGCAAGAGAAAAGACAAAGTGTGGAGAAGAGTTTAAGACCAGAGAAAGATAAGAAGATCCAAACTGAGGACATGCAGGTTGACATGAGAGGAGACTTTGATCACTGGAGAGTTCAACAGAGTCGTGAGCACCAAGAACCGGAAAATGAGAAAATAACAAAGCAAAGCAAGAGCAAGAAAGGATTTTTCAAGCTATTTTCGAAGTCCAAAACAACAATCAAGAATGTAATAAAGAAATATAATTCGGATCCAGTGGATTCAACAAGTCATGGATGCGATAAAAATGAAATCGAGATTAGAGGGAAAGAGGAAATGCTGCAGAAGGAAATACACACAAACAAGTTGGAGAAGGTGAACATGCAAGTAATGGTGAATAAGAGAAAGGAGGATGACAGCAGACATGATGAAAGGCTACGAAGAGAGGTAGAAAAAAGGAAAGTAGAGGAGAGAGAAGATATAGAGGAGGGAAAATGCAAAATGCAGAATAGAAGGAATGCCAGAAAGAGGAGGGAGAAGGAAGCTGAAAAGCTAAGCATGGAAGAAGAACATAGAGGATATATGGAAGAGGAAGAGAGGAGAAAAAGGAGAGAGGAGAGGAAGAAGAAAAGGGAAAAGAAAAGACAAGAAGAGGAAAAAGAGGTGAGGAGTTGGCAAATGGAAGATGAGAACAGAAAAGTGAGTGAAGAGAGGAGAGTGGTGGAGGAGGAAGAGAGAAGACTGGAAGAGGAAAATGAGGAGAGGGAATGGCAAATGGAGGAAGAGAAAAGAAAAGAGAGAGAAAAGAGGAGAAAGGTGAAGAAGAAGAAAGAAAAAGGCAGAGAAGCTGGAATTAAGAATAAGAGGTGGCAAATAGATGAAAGAGAAAGTGAAGAGAGGGGGCAGATAAAGGAGGAAGAAAAAAGGTCAGATGAACACAATGAGGAGAGGGAGTGGAAAATGAAAGAAGAGAAAAGAAATGAGAAAGAGAACAGGAGGAAAGTAAAGAAGGAAGAGAAAAGGCTGGAACAGGAAAGTGAGGATGAAAGGTTGCAAGTGGAGGTGGAGAAAAGAAGAGAGCAAGAAAAGCTTAGGAACCTGATGGAAGAGGAAGAGAAAAAACAGGAGGTGAAAAGAAAAAAGTGTGAGGACAAAAGGAAAGAGGAAAGCGACAAAGATGGAAAGAGGGGGTCTGAAACATCCATTAGCGATTTATGGGATTTAGAAGAGATTAACCTTTTCTTGGCCAACAAACATGCAAAACAGGCTGAAAAAGAGGAGAGTGATGCGAGTTCACATCTAATCAGCGAAATTGAAGATGAGTTTTTGACATTTGAAATGCAAAAAAATTCAAAGAAAGAAAGACAAATGGGAGGTGAGAAAAATAAGAGAGATGAAATATCAGCTATTGACTTTAGCGCTCTTTCAGACAGTAAATCTGAAAATGAAATGTTGAGCCCAAGATACGAACAAAGGGAAAAATAGGAGATGGATGGAAAACTGGGGAAAGAAAAGGGTGAAGAAAATAAATCTTGAACTATCAGAGATAGAAAATGACTTGATTTTGGACAGTGAATCTTTCTTGACAAGGAAAGACTTAACACAACAGTGGAGTTTAAACAGAGGATGAAAGTCTTGCCTATGGATTAAATGTTGAAACTGGCATTGGAAATGAATGAATTAGGATGTAGAAAATGAAGTACAAAACTGTATGTGGAGCCTTTCCTAAAAGGGATGACAGAACATGGAAAAAGAGGAAGCTGGGCAAAACTGCTGAAGATGTAGAAAGAGAGAATAATGGGTCAGATGGTAAGTTCCAACAGTCTCAAGAGATAATGGAGGTTTTTGATACCAAGCAAAGAGAATACTAACAAACAAATTAATTTAGAAAAAGCAAAAGATAACAGACAGCAAATGCAGACTGCAGGAGTCATGCTAGTGTTTCTGTGCTGTACCAAGTACAATATTTAAAATGTTTTCATAGACATATGTAAATAATATAAAAAATAAGGAAAATCAAAACTTGTGGCACAATAAGTTTTAGACTTTTATGTCAAGGTCACTACCTAATCAGTGTGCCTCTACTAATCCAGCAAAAACATGAAAATTGCAGCTTGAGAAAAAAAGCCAAATGGGTAGAAAGTTTTGAAAATATCTGTTATACTGGTTAGTGAGCTTTTGTGTTATCCCTGTTAAGATGAGAAAAGTGTTGGACTTTTTCTAGCGCCATTATAACAATTTACACCTGACTTATAAAGGAAGTGAGAGATGACACTTGTATTGGTTTATTTTCATTAATAACCATTGACCATTTTTGTTGCCTTTATGTGATGTAGCAGCCAAAAGTAGCATAGCAGTGTAATTAGTTTTGACTCTAAAGATGGACTTTGTAAAATAATGCTACATATTTTTTATTTGTATACTGGTCAGATAAGTATTCTCTTAAAAATTAATTCAGCAGCTTCCTGATGACGTTGCTACCTCTCCACACAAACAGAGAAAGTACCTGCCTACAATAAGCAACACACGTGGCATCAAAATTGGTTCATAAAGGCATTCTGCAAGAGCCAAAGAAAAGTACTATTTCTTTTCACAGACTAAGCTATTTTTCCATACTATTCTGTAACATGCACTCCTTTATTCCAGCATGTATATATATTTTTTCTCGAAGTAAAAACGGGTAATCATGCAATTAATTATGAACACTAATATATATATTTTTTTCCTTTGATTGTGATAAATGGATTATTTCACAATTTATTACACTTCTAATAGTTTAACTCCAAAGCAACTAAGGGCCATTGTTGCATTTTGATCCAATAAGCTGAAATACATGTTTTGGAAAAAAAAAAGTTTATATAACAAACATGTAGCATATTTTACCAAAGATCAAATTTTAAGAAAATGACCCATCAAAATGAAATGTACATCTAATTTCCAGATTTGCAGCACTGAATACAGTATTTACGAAAAATACAATGGCAATGAAGTTAATGTCTGATTTCCAGATGTGCAACAAAGACCCCTCGAAGATGCAAGATATTCAAGAAAATCCTGCCAGTGATGTACATCCTAAAGCCGAGGCCTTGAAGCATCACCTGCTGGATAACAGCGGGAAAAATGGTCGTCTCTTCAGTTTTCCACCTTAATCCAAACAGAATGAAACAATTATGTGTTTAAACAAAATAAAGATTTCCATTAATGGTACTATGTGTTGGCACTTCGTCCCATTACACAAAACACAACAAATGATTGTATTGAGAATAAATTTGTACAAAGAGGCAAAATGTGTGCGTAAAAATAAGTTGTAAAAATGTAAAAATAAGAGGCGTCACCAAATAACCCGAAACAAGTCTGGCTTTTTTTACATTCACTGAGGCAACTTGAAATAAATTCTTTCATGCTTACAAAATAAATTGCTGTTGGCGAGAGAGAAAAACAAAATACGTATATAGGTTACTCAATGCAAAAAGACAAGTTCAGGACCATCAAAGTAGTTTGAATACCTTTTACTACTTCAAGTTCAGAGATATTTTATACTTTATAGTCTATTTATATATGCTTACTCTGTGTGCCTCTGTGCTTATTTGTTCTTTGTACTGTAGAAACTGGTGCCACCCCGTCTGTGTTCGTGTATACAGCACAGGTGACAAAGTTACTTTGACTTTGACATTAGGCATAGATCAGGGGCGTCAGAGGCATTCAGAATGTGGGGAAGACAAACTGGTGGGGGGTCTGGGGGTCCTCCCCCCGAAAAATGTTAATGAATTAGATGCCATTTCCTGCATTCTGGTGTATTTTTAACAGGTTGTTAAAACACCTAATTTTACCTACAAAAGTGACATAATTCAATGACTATTTTAGAGACAGATTCAACAATTCAACAAGTACTAATTCAACTAGTCCATATATTCATCAGCCTGTTTTTAAACCCACTGCTATGCCTAAGATAATGAAATTAATGTGACACAATTTATCACCAACAATGACTTTATGGGTGCATTTTACTTTTTATTTTGTGTAAACTGTCTGGTGGACACGTCCCCTTCAGACTGAATGGCGGCGAAGCCCATGGCATAGATAGTAATAGCGTTGCCATTTGAGCTAACTGGCGTTAACGAAGATTTTTAAGATATTTAATTGTTGTCAATTTCGATCTTCCTACTGTCAAAAGAGTCAGAATGAGCTGCCTTTGGGGGTTTAAATACTCAAAGCTTGAAGGACTTTCTTCAGTGACACGCAATGCCGCTACCAACCACTAGAGGACTTTTAGCGTTTAATACGTCACACGTCCTTATATCGTACTCGGATATTACGCAGTTCCCTCACCAACATGGCGGCGTACAGACGCGCTGCAACGTTGCGGAATCTTTCTTCACTCTTGGCTGGGACGTAAGTTGTCTCGTTTGAAGAGTTTTGGAATGGATTTTGTAGTTGAGTGTTCAAGTTAGGGCGTCAGTTTGATGCACTTTTGAGTGTGGACACGCTGTTAGTGTCAGAGTGACGCAGCGGCTTATTCCTCTGTAAGTGAGGTCAGTGTCTTAACGGTACGTTCCGTTTTACTTAAAGCCGCGGCGTCTAAATGTATAGATGTTGTAAGTTGTTCTGGCAGCTTTCTCCAGTCATGGCTGAAGACGATGAAGCTAAAATGCACAACATTCCAAAAACGGCATCGATAAGGCTGCAGCTATTGATTATTGTAGTGATCGATTACTTTAGCCTTAATGCTTTCGGGGGAATCGAGTGATCGCATAGGACCAGCTTTACCTTGGTTTAAGAGAAGAGACAACACGTCAGAATTTAATTAACAGATAATTTGCGCTTTATAAAATAAACACTCTTCTTCATTTCCTTTCATTTGCAAAATACCGTGGTCAGTTTCCCTAAAGACTCTTGCAACGAGCACCCCGTACTGCCTTATAACTGTTAAAATGCAATAAGGCAGATAACTTTAAAAATAAATGAACAAGTATACACTCAACCTTAAATGACATTATCACAGACACGAAAACAAACATTTTATAAACATGTAAACACGTTGTGAAGCCAAAAAAACTATAGTCTGTCAATTTTATGCTACAACATTTTCTGCACTGTTTCTGTCGCAAAATTTTCAGATTAGAGCTGATTAAGGATTAAAATCGGGATAAAAGTTTGAGTAATGTAAATTCAGTGTCTTTACAACGTGCTGTATTTTTTAACTTGTCTTTATTGAAACAGTTAAGTCTAGATTATTTTGTATGTTCAAATTCCCCAAAATACATTAGCATTGTGAATAAGGCAGGAAGGTAAAACAACTGAAATTGCCTCATTAGAAAAGTTTCAGTCCTGTTTTGAACATAAACTCACTTCAGGAATAATTATTAGGTATGTATTGTTTAGTAATAAAACTTTTTTTAATTTAAAAATAAAACAGAATTTCTATGTAATGCACTTTACATGTTATATATAATATACAGTACTGTGCAAAAGCTTTCTATTTCTTAAGTCTATGTTAAAAACAAGAAAGTATCTTTGGGAAAAATATGAAAAAATAAGGGGCGGATGAATACATTTGCACAGCATTGTATATTACATTACATTGTATAGTACTTTAGTTTTAGCACTTTTAAATTGTAATTAACGTATTTGTAAACTTGATTGCAGTCTCAGCCACATCTCAAGTTTACATGTTGTATGAATTTTGAGGGCGAGTATATGAATCCATGTGAATCATAAGAAATCTTCAAACTAACTACAGCATAATTGTCTTGTTGTGTTGATAGATATGCAGTATGTGGTCAACATGGAGCCGTGAACAGTAGACTTCTCTTTAAAAGGCTGCCACAACCTCCAGTGTGCATGTTTGGTAAGTTATGACCCGTTTGTAAATATGTCATTTTGTAACCAGCATTGGACAGAGGGGCTTTGTTAACCACTGGATCTGCTTGGTGGTGAGATTATCTTTTTGTGTGTGTATCTGTGTCTAGTGAGGAACATGTTCATTCAGACTCAGGACACTCCAAACCCAAACAGTCTCAAGTTCCTCCCCGGCCGTGTGGTGCTGGAGTCGGGGACCATGGACTTTGCCACTCCCAGAGATGCTTTCTGCTCTCCGTTAGCCAGGTAACATTGTATTACGTTAAATTTAAGCTCTGTGTCACTCTCTTGTAAAGTGAATTTTGTTATTAGACTTGCCAAAATTGGTCTCTTTTCACAGGCAGCTATTCCGGATTGATGGAGTCAGGAGCGTCTTCTTAGGCCCAGACTTCATAACTATCACCAAGGCATGAAAAGAAAAAACATTTTCCGTAAGATGTTATGCCTAGAATGGAGGCAGGTTAATAACTGCAAAATTGTCATTATGTCAGAGTAACTCGGAGGCGGAGTGGAAGGTGATCAAGCCGGACGTCTTTGCTACCATTATGGACTTCTTTACGTCAGGACTTCCTGTTGTTAATGAAGATGCAGCTCCAAGTGCAGACACTGGTATTGCCATTTCAGCCTTTTTTCTCTTTACATTACTGAGTCCGGGTTAGTGCTTTCTTAATAAATCATTGGCTTTTATCGCCAATGTTAAGTGCACCACAGCTTGTGCTGTGCAGTAAAATTTTTTGAGTGGAATTTTTCAATGAGGATGTAAAGCTTGTGGTTAAAAGTTCAGGTGTCAATATTGAGTCAGACATGTGTACAACTCTGATGTCTGACTCAGCTATTAGTCAGCGACGGTGACAAAATCTCTCATCTTTTAGTGACAACTTGAGCGTGTGACCTGCGATTTGAATGTGGAGGGAAATCTACTGACGTCAAGATAATATCAAAAAGAGATACACATCCTCAGTGGTTCACATATTGAAAAGCAGGCAAAACTATGTATGCAAGATATGTTGCTGATGATATTAACAGCTAATATTATATGATCTCAATGAGTACATTTTTATTTTTGTTTAAAAATTTTTTTACATATAGTTGGACACTAATTGTTAATCAGAAATATTAAAGCTATTATAATAATCTTTATTTACTTCCAGTGAATTAGTAACATAGATGATTAATATAAACTACAAAGAAAATGTGAAATTTATATCAAAATAAATATTGAACTTGATCAATATAGATATAAATGTTGTGACTATATTGCCTGGCTCTAGTCACAGCGATGGTGCAGTTTGCTCTAAGCTCTAAATTGCTCTCACTAAGTGTAGACCTTTATATGTTTTTAGCTCCATCAGATGATGATGACGAGGTTGTTGCCATGATCAAAGAGCTGCTGGACACACGGATAAGGTGCTGTTACAGTCGCTCTTCTTGTGTGTTAGACTCTCTCAACAGTCTCTGATTGGCTATATGTTACACAAGATCTAGGTTAAGTGAAGAGCACGCTGAGGAGCTTTGCTTTCTTCACCACAACCTACTGCTGCTTAAGTTGGAATACTAAAACGTTTGTTTCACATTTAAGTTTCACAGTTTTATAATGTTACTAAAATGTTTATTTAATGTTAAGTTAAAATAATGTAAATTGTTTAAGTATTTATAAACAATAAAGTTGTTTAGATAAAGTTTTGTGTTGGTGTTTGTAAACTTCTGAATTTTGACAGAGATTTTCATGTCGGTTCATGGGCCCTGTTAACCCGTAATAAGCAGTATCAATAATTTTGATATTGGTTTGCCCCTCTCTCAGGCCCACAGTGCAGGAGGACGGCGGTGACGTACTGTACCGGGGTTTTGAGGACGGCATTGTGAAACTGAAGCTGCAGGGCTCGTGCACCAGCTGCCCCAGTTCCATCATCACACTGAAAAGCGGCATTCAGAACATGCTGCAGTTCTACATCCCCGAGGTGGAGGGAGTGGAGCAGGTACAAAGATGCAGTGAAGAAATCAGTCGAAACTGTGATTATGCCTGAATGATATGACCTCAAATCAATATCACAATTGAATATTTTGCCTTAATTATTATAAATGAACAATTATTTTTTTGCCCTCATAGTTCACTAACAAAGTTGGTACCTTAAATAGGCCATCAATATTAAAACTTTGATATTTTTTCTACAGAAAGAGTGCCTGTCTTTGTGATGTTAAAATAATTGAACATAACTGACATAACCATCATGGACAAGATTATGTCAGTTAGAGGTTCAATTAATTGCCCAGCTCTAATTGTAACTGTAATCACCTTGTTCTCTTCCATTATTTCTTTTTGTTCCTTCCACAATTTTCATTTTTGAGACACTGTTTGTGGTTTAAAATTGTCAGCCCGGAAGACGCTAGCTTCTGTGTTTCTTGTTGGTCGCCCAATTGCTTAATTTTTCTTCCAACTTAATCATTGTGTTAAAAAAAAAAAATGAAGTCCCTATTTTAGTCACAAGGCAGCTGTTTAACATGAATTCAACAGCTATGTCAACTGTAATAAGTAGAAAGATCTATAAACATTATCATTTCCCCTTTTTAACTTTTCCACACTTATCATTTTTTATGTTTTAACACATCAGTACAGCACACATCAGTAACTTTATTTATTCAGGAATTTCCTCTCTAGTTTGTTTGTTCGGTTGATCCCAAGTTAAACTTTATTTTTGTAAAATGATCACATCAACTATTGAGCTAAAATGAGGTAAAAATCAATCTACACTGATATGACTTTAGTCCAAAAACATTTTATGTGCATTTGTATTAAATCGAGGGCAAAAAAGAAAGATAAAATTGTGTAGCTAGTCTGCACAATATAGTTTCCCAAAAGCATTACATAAAAAGAAGCTTCACAGTAAAGACTGAAGACCAAAAGCGTTATGCCATTTAGCTGTATATGGATTCCATATGGGGCAGTTGGTGGCATAACAGTTGGGCGTTCGCCTCGTGATCTGTAGGTCGCTTATTCAAATCCCAGATCACTGAAGTTATCACTGAGGTACTCATGAGTAAGACTCTGTCCATGATAGCTGTCCACTGCTCCTTCACAGATGGGTCAAATGCAGAGGTCACATTTGGTTGTGGTGCACTGTGTGCTGTGTTCACAATGACAAATAATTACTGACTTTCATTATAAATGGCCAAAACTTTTTGTTTGTGTTCTTTTAATGTTCCTGTTTAGGTGAAGGATGAAGATGCAGGAATGGAACAGGAAATCCAGCATTGAATTTCGAAATAGAACTGCATTTGCCCAGACAACAATACACTGCAGCAATCTTCTAAAGCCATTGTCCAAAGAGAAAACAAGGAGTGTGTTGGAAACAGCACCTTGAAGTAAAAGTTTAGTGGCACTTTCCTGACTTTTTGGTCGGTATTATGTGAATATCCCCAAAAGCTGTGAAACATTCTCAATCATTGTTACTGAGCATCACAGCAGAAATAACCCAATCTGTACATATAGACATATGCTGATCACATATTTGCATCATGTCCAGTTTGTACGCATTTACTCTGACTAGACTTGCACAATGATTATCGTCCCTAATAGAGAGGGGTGTGTTTATGGAGCTAATAATCATGCTGACATTTACAGACTATTTTACACTTTAATCCTAGAGGGTATCCAAATACGACCATCTCTCCTCACCGTCCTCTTGGTGTGTGTGTGTGTAGGGGAGTTAGTAAATTTAATTACCTGTTCTCTATACTGTAATGCACTGGGTCGCATTCCCAGTCTTCATGTTCATTGACGTCTGCTTTGTGAAGCATTTGCTACCACACACGCTGGTCTAGCACCTGAAAGCTTAGTTTAGGAGAGAGCTGAGGTAGAGAATTGCTTTATAAATGGAAGAGGAGTATTATGCATTTATAGTTTCACAAGTCTCTTATTTATAACCTCTAATTCAGGTTTTTGGTTTGTTTCTTGCCGTAACTCGAGACGCACAAATATGTAGGTATGTTTTATTCCAGAAATCTTATAATATTTACAATGTGTGTGAAGAGAGTAAAATAAATAGATTTTTACAGTGAAATGTGCAGGCCAATTATTTTTTAAAGGTGGAATGGTGTCTGTGTGAAGTCCATCTCCTGTTGAGATTTGCAGCTGATGTACGTATTAAAGATTTTCTGGGATACACAGATTTCAGCTGAGAAATTTTGGTACATGCTACCAAACCTGATACAAAATAGGAAGTTTATGATAGTAACCTGATTTTCAGTACTGAGTACAGTATTGATCCTTATTGATCAAATTCAACAGAGTTTAGTTAAGTGTGTTATCGCTTTCTTTATTTGGTGTCATTAATAATACCCCAATAAAACAAAAAATATGTTCAAAATGCTTAAGTTTTAGTCCTCGAAAATCAGCTGTCCATCTAAATACAAGTTCCTTCATGAAATAAATCACACGTTCTCTGGCTTTCATCTGTGGTTTGATTCGTCTTGACACCTACACGAGCTGGCACCAAACAAGACTCATGAACATGATTCATCAGACAGGACAGACAGGAATTAAATACTTGTTTTGAAGGAAATTGTATTATGAACACAAAGTACTGTAAATTATAAATCCACAACTCTTGAGGCTGTGGAGGTTCCGCGTGTAGATCTCAACTGTGTAATTTTAATTATTTTATGACTGACCATCATTCTTTCTGTCTCATTACTTATAATACAATGTGAGTCAGTGTGAATGTCAATATTTTTGAGCAACACAGCAGACAGAAAGAGAGCGAAATCGAGGGCAATCAGATTAAACCCCAACCTTTATTTGAAACGATGGCATATGAATATCTCAGATGGCTGAACAAAGCCACGAATCACTGCACATGTTCCTCAATGCCAGGTGGGCACTGCAGTGCTGCTGATTTGTTATTCAGCAAATCGAAAGGTCACGCTGACATTTTTGGCATCCGCAAGATTTTGGCCTTTTGCAGCATATGTGGTTTTAAGGAGGCCCTAAATGGAGCAGAGAGGGGGAAACTGTTATGCATGAGCACAAGAATTTTTGCGAGTGAGCATGACACAGTTTAATAAAGTATATACAGACTTAAAAACAAAAGAGTGAACTTCGTACCCTCCCTCTCTGACTTTTCTCTCACTATTTACCCATGTTAAACTGTCAAAGATGATCAACTTTTCTTTCCTTTCATCAAGGTTTTCTGGCAAAATTTTAAATACATTTCTACCTACAAAAACAATACGCAGTCTCAGGGAAACGTAAAATGCACTGGAGATAACGAAGATCAGCTTACATCCCTCATTAACCAGAGCTTCCAGGCAGGTGCAGATTAAGGTTTACACGGGTCCCTAGGCTACATTTTCTGTTAGCCCCCACACCGGGCTGAATTAATGAACTGACTAAATGGTTAAAGGTTAACCCAAAGAATAGTGGTTTTGATATTTTTAATTAATTGTTAAAGAATAATTATAAAGGGGAAAAAAACAGAATTTTGAGTTGCTCCCGCAACATAATTGCAACAAAACGGCTAAAAACACAGCAACTTTCATTGCATTTTTTAAAAAAAGAAAAGCTGCACCAAAATCAGGGATTTTAGGCCGCAACAGCCTCGAAAACCCCCCACGAAATCCAGGGTTGAGTTTGTTGCGGTGTGATGTCTTTTCCCAACCAGCAGATGGCAATATTGTCTTATTATAATGTCTATCAGGAGACGGAACACGATAAACACTGTGCAAAAAGCTTGTTTTTAATCAGCAATACTTTCCTATTTTATTAAGAAAAATGAATTAAAATAATTGTATATACTTTTTAAAATATATAATATATCCTACTTTGTATGTGTGTGTAAAGAAAAGTACATACGTATCTTTTAAAGTTTTTGTACTTTATTATTATTATTATTATTATTATACAATATCTAACAAAATAAAACGTGTATTACCAATAGAAATTAAGTTCTTATACACATAAATACATAAGCTTTTTTTAATATACAAATGTACTTTTTAAACCATAAACAAGACAGTATATATATCCTTGGACGGTATAAATGGAGTTGCAGAAGAACTGATCCCCAGGCATTATAACCGATTTCAAATGGTGCTAGAAGACAGGACGGACTCTAAGCACCAGAGGAAATCAGTCATCGTTTGGTGGGGAAAGAGTTGAGGGTAGAGGGGTCCGGGAGGGAGAAAACCTGGAAGAGAGTGGGCGCTCACCTCACTAGCCCACACTTTTTTACACATTTAGTTTAGCTAAGTTACTGAATATTTTTTACTAAAACATAATAATCCTTTTATTGTCAGTCTTATCTCTCCATTGCTTCTACATGTTGCTGCAGATTGTCTTCCTCAGGAACACTGATTTCAAATGGTGCTAGACACTGGGCAGGACACATCTAAACCACCATGTGAAACCAGCATCCGGGAGAAGTTTTGCCAGAGCACGTCTAACCTAAAGTGTTGGGGAAGCTACAGAAGATTTTCAAATTAGATTTCAAATTTCTTATGACTAAAAGCCAAGCTCCTTTAATATAGTTAGCGACACCACAAACTATAGCTAACTACATGCAAGCTTTTTCATCCAGCAATACATAATACCCGTGCTGTGGGATACTCAAAGCTAATTAATTGAAAAGTGTAAACAGTAATCTGAAAATGGTGATTATTTAGTGTCTTGATTTTAGGTTTGCTAGAGATACCCTCAAATGTGTTAGTTCTGTTCGTTTTGCGTTTCTGAATCAAACATTTTGATAAATGGTCACACATTCTTGCTTCCATCTTGTTCAATCAAGGTGGTCTCCATTGTCTGACTCCATCTCACAGCTGCCAAAAGCACGCTGTGAATCACTTAGCAAGTGCCGCATGAGCACGGTAGCCTATCAAATGCAGCTTCTGCCAGTTCAACACCAATCGGAAACACCTGGTAGCTGAGAAAGGAGAGACAAATCATGTTTTTTGGCTATTTATAAAAACGGACTTTTAAAAGCAGCTTTGCTACTGATAGGCTGTGATCATTGGCGTCTAAACAGGCCCTAAAGAATCCTCTTAGGGCTCACAATTTTATAAAGTTAAAATCAAGAAATATTAAATAAATGGCAAGCAAAGATTTGCAGTAAAAAATATTGCTTACTCATAGAGTTCCAGATATGCTAAAGAAGAATTGATTTCCAGGAATTATAACATTCATAACAAATCAGTAACACCCGACTGTGGAAAATGCTCATTTTTGAAAAAAATATCTGTATTTTTGTAATGATGTAGGTCTTGCCACGCTCCAATTTTATTTGTAAAAAGTTACAAGGAAAGCTACAGCATTTTAAAAGCAGTTTCACAACTGATCATGGAGAAGTTAATATAGTAGCGTCACTAATTTTAGTTCTCTACTCCACAACAGACCGAGGGAATCAGAGCGCCAACGTCAGATGCAGCAAACAAACCGACTGTAATTTTGCTGCGTGGCATGGGCGAGGGGAGGGTCACGATGACACGGCGACTCCTGCCAGCCTCGGATAAGGCCCAGTGCTGCAGCGATTATCGGCGTCTAAGCGAAGAATCCCAGCACGGCTTACATCAGTGGGAGGGTGACGACAGCGCTTTGCAGTGGGCGACTACCGCGAGTCGGAAAACATGAGTCATGGAGAACTCTCCAAACAATGTCATCATTCAGATCGGGTCACCTGGTGCAAAAACGGGTCTAGAGTAAAAAACGCTCAGCGAACCTGAGCAAACCGCCAACGTGGATCGTGCTGGACTGACGTCTCGGTGCCTCAGATGTCTCACCTGGGGAACAGTCGTTCTTTTATTAAACTAGATGAAGAGATGGAGCTCTGGTGGGGAGCTTTTAATGTGTCTAAGTAAAGAAAAATGTAGTGAACTTCTTAACAAGGGTAGGGAACAAAAGCGTGAAGAGAAACCACCAGAAATACACAAATCAGCCATAACATTATGATATAATAACAATGATATAATACTGAGTAGGTAATATTGAGTAGGTGTGTAAATGATGAAATTCATCACACGATTCGACATTTCACAAAGTCTGCAATTTTGTTTTCAGTTGATGAGCCTGCAATCAGTATGAGATTATATCCTACACTGATTAAACATGATCACTTTAATTCATATCACAAAAAACAACAAAAATATCACTCGACATTTTGATTCCTGAGAACAACCTCAAAAACAAGCTTCTCTTTCAATAAAAAATAGACCTCCAGTCAAGTTGCTAATGCCGCTTGCAAGTTTAAGCTTAGCCTTTAGCCTCTTAAAGGCTCACTCACAGCAAAGAGGTTAATGCAGCTAATACTTTATTGAAGTTAAGGGTCATCCACCCAAAGCAGCTAACACCGCTAACACTGTTTCAAATCAAGACATACCAAGTTAGCTTGTCATTAATCCCCATTCACCGTTAGCCACATTAGCTTCTGTGGGTGGAATTCTCTAGTTATTAGTCACTTATTAGCGTGGATGCTAACTCCTACGCTAAAGAAGTTCTTTGTGAACCACAACCTTGGTGGAGCGTCTGTGCCTTTCCATGCTCTCTGCACACGTACAAACACATGTGCAAGTCCGATCAGGAGCCTTCAAGGTTGAAACTAAAAAAAACGAAGCAAATTAGTGGCTAAACATCTGCTGCGGATGGGTGAACGAGTTCAGATGCGTGACGCACGACGCACGCCGACGTCTTAGCGCGTTAACAGACTGCCTGCTTTTTCCATTCGGTCTCTGCAAGTGTTGCTTTGTTGCACCGCAGAAATGGGTCTGAACGTCAAGCTTACCTTCAGATTCGATCTGTAGACACCTCATTGGCCATATGTACTGTACTGGATGCCTGTGGAAAAAGAGGACGTCTGGTCACCTCAAGGCCTCGTCCACACGGACGTTCGAAATGAATGCCCTCTGGACGTCATACGCGTTTTTTAGCTGCGTTCGATTGGCGTTTCATTGATGTTCCGTGTGAACAAGGCCTAACTGTACCTTCATGACAGTAACTGTACCTTCAGATCAGTAAGAGGTGATAGCTCGCAGGCAGAACAACACCTCACCTGGTTATGAAGGGGGTAAATAACAGCAGCCATGATTGGTAAACAGACAGACAGATAAACGTAGTGCACTTGCCATTCCGGGCCCTATTCCCAGTCTGGAACTGATACTGCATTTTTCCCTGGAAAAAACTGACGAAATCAACAGCAAATCTTTTGCGGGTCTGGAACTGAGAACCAGTGATGTCGTGACAGTTAGGGCGAGGTTTACTTTTTAATGGTAGCTTTTTATGGTACAAGCTAATTATGAATAATGGTAGCTAACAGGGGTGTGGTGAGACACTCAGCTCACAAGACGAGATGATACATGAGACTGGGATCACGAGAATGAGACGAGATTTTAAGTAGGGTGACCAGACACATCCTCTTTTTTTAATCGTCCTTGTTGGAACTCAACGTCATCTGTGACTGGAGCGTCAGGCAACAGCAGTGTCTGTAGTTCTGTGAGGAAACAGAAGAGGGCAGTGTTTCAGTGTCAGAACAGCAATACTAATACACAGACAGTCACATGGGTGTGTGTGTGTGTGTGTGTGTGAAAGGCCCACCACAGAGGTGTTGTTCCCTACACCCAGTCACTCCACTTCCTACTCCATTCTCTCCCAGGAAATGACATGCAGAGACACACACACACAGAGTGATGAATAGTTTGGCCTGCTGTTGAGCCTGTTTTTTTTAGTGACAGTGATGAAGAGTTGCCACTTATATAACCTCTCTCTCTCTCTCTTTCTCACTGTCTCTCTCTCTCCCCTTCACCCTTCCTCTTTTCCCTTTTCTCTCACCTTCCCTCTCTCCCTCTCTCTTTCCTCCTCTCATTCTCACCCTCTCTCTCCCTTTTTCCTCCTCTCCCTCCCACTCTCTCCTCTCTTGCTCTTTCCTTCACCCTCCCTCTTTCTATTCTCTCTCACCTTCCCTCTCTCCTCCCTCCCTCTCCTCCACTCATTCTCTCTCTTTTTCCCTCCATCATCTCATTCTCACCCTCTCTCTCTCCCTCCCTCTCTCCTCCCCTCCCTCCCTCCCTCCCTCCCACCCTCTCTCTCTTTCTCACGCCAACTCTCTCTCCCTCCCATTCTATCTCCTCTCCCACTCTCTCCCTCTGTTGCTCTTTCCTTCACCCTCCCTTTCCTTTTTCTCTCACCTTCCCTCTCTCCTTCTTCTCTTTCCTCCTCTCCCTCATTCTCTCTTCCCTCCTCTCATTCTCACCCTCCCTCTCTCTTGCTCCCTCCCTCACTCCTTTCCCTCTCTTTTTCCTGCACTCCCTCCTCCTTCTTTCAGACTGCAGCCCCTGTTGTACGTCACCCGCCTCAGGTTTCCAGGTCATTTCTTCTTTACATTGTCGTAAGAATCCAACATTAACACTCTTTTCAGGACATGCAGATATCTTCTCTTTCTCACCAGTTACTAGTCAAGTCTCTGGTCATTTTCAAACTGGACAACTGTGACGCTCTACCGGCTGGATTTCCACCGAAGATGATAAGACCATGTCCACTGATTCAGAGGGAACTGCCAGACTAGTCTTCAATGTTCCTAACGTTCTTATATACCATGTCAGCACTACGACTACGAAACCTGCACTGGCTCCCTGTTGCCACTCACTTTAGGCTCAAATCCTCAACCTTCAAGGCCAAACACTGACTTCCCTTCTTATCACCACTGATTGAGCAGTGTGTCACAGTATTTCACTTTGCTGGACTAGAACTGACCACACGTGATGTCAAGATAGGCGGGTGGAAAAGATGAGGCAACTTTAGATGAAGAAAATGGTGGAAAGCAAATCTAGAGCTGGGTGAACTGCTGAAGAACGTTCTTGTAGATATTCGGAATTAAAGTGAGGGATTGTCATTTTGAACACAGCACAGCACAGCACACAGTGCGCCGTAATGAAATGCGACCTCTGCATTTGACCCATCCATGAAGGAGCAGTGGGCAGCTTTGGCAGCAGTGCTTGGGGACCGTGGTCTCTTTACCGGTCCGGGACTCCCAACTCCTTAACCGCTACGCTACCAACTGCAGTCAATAAAAATAATAACAGTTATTGGGCACTTATTAAATAGCTTCCACACGTGTTTTCTCATTGACTGTTCTGACTGTTTCTTTGACAGGGTTTATAAAGTCAGCTGACAGCAACTCAGTTAAACAGCAGCTGTTGATTTAACCTTCTACTTTTCTAGATACCTTTGCAGATACGAAGAACAGGTGTGGACCACAAAGCACTGATGTAAAATGCTGTCTGGCAAATGCAGTAAATGTAAATGTATCTAAAATGGAAAGACGTTGAGAGTGTGAGAGTGGGGGAGAGGAAGAGAGGGAGTGGAGAGACGAATTAGAAGCTTTGGCCGCAATGTTCAAATGCGAACATTAAGGATCGGGCAGAAGAATGTGCCAATCAAAGAACAGGAAGCATTACTCACAGCGTACAGGTACTATCTTTATCTTAAAACCACACACACACACACACAAGGTTATTCTGCCCTGGTGATGATTACCCACATGTCTGTGTGTGTGTGTGTGCGTGTGTTTCAGAGTTCGTTATCATTCCATCTCAGGGGTGAAAGTGAGTCATCATATACTTCTCTTCAGCTTGATAACACCACATTAGCAGTGACTCCGTCCGGCGATTCCATCTATTCCAGCGATCCCGCCGCATCCAACGCTTCCCCGCTGTATTATGACAGGCTCGATTAGGCAGTAAAGACGAAAACAATCGCCTGGAGAGTCGTGACATGACGTAGTTTCATTCCTTAAAAAAACAGGAGATAGAGAGATGGAGAGTCAGTTCATCCCAATCGTCTACCTGACAACACAGGATGATTCAGATTTGACTCAGAGAAGGTAATGAAAGTTTCTTGTTCTAAATGTATTATTAAAAGCATCAAATTAGCACTTGGCAAATGCTGTCAAGGCGTGACACACAGCAGCACATCACACACTTCTCTCTCACAAAAGCACTTACACACACAAGCCTCATTATACTTTTGGGGACCCTCCATAGACATAATGATGGCTGTAGCTAAATAAGCCTATGCCTGCCATTAAACCTAAACCTAACCTTAGCTCTAACACTACAGGGGCAGTTGGTAGCGTATCCGTTAGGCTGGGCGTACACTGTGCAATTCTGTAAACCTCCAGCTCAAACTGTACGACTAAATCGCATGCGTTGAAAAGCCAAAGCTCCCGTTTTTTGTGCACACACTACACGAGCCGATGCTCAGATGTGACCTGATTGCTCACACTACACAAAACGTCAGACTCCCGTAACCGGAACTGTAAAGACGAGCCTCTAACGCCTCTGCCTTGCCATGTTTGTACTCTGTACTCTGCTTGCATTTCACTTCCTGTTCTGTGTTAGCGCAGGTGCAGTGAGGGAAAACCCACTGAGGTTCAGGATAGTCGGCTCATGGCTCTGTTTCAACAGTGCGATACCCTCACAAGGGGCGACCAGAATTTCAAACAGATTTGATTTTCATCCGACCATATGATGGTGATCCCTGTGATCCCTCGGGCGATGCTGTGCTGTGTTCACAATGACAAATAATCACTCACTTTCACTAACAATAACCTCAGCAATAAAAAATAAAACTTTTCTGCACTTTTAGTTTTCTTCATTTAATACCCAATTTTTTGTCTCCAAAGGTAGGTCCACTTGCAGTTTGATGTGTTTAGTTTAGCATGCATCCCTTCATATGTCCCTTGCGAGGTTATATTTGAGTACTGCCGTTTTGTCTAATCGCACAATTCGAATCACGACACAGCAAATATCGTGATACATTTAGAGATTATCTTATTGAGTTTTCTGTCCGTATCACTGTTAAAACAAGATATATCTTAGCAAAAACCAAACAGGAACGCCGTTTTCGTCCCCAAAGTAGGTCTGTCTCCAATTTGCAGGTGTAGAGTCCGAAATATCCCTAAAACAATTCTTGGTCAGTAAACTAACAAACACATCCACGCAGACTTGATTCTTACTCAGAGGTCTTTCCTGTAAATGGCCTTAGGGGGCGGTTGTTAAAACTGTGGGTCTTCCAGTAAAGTCCAAAGTTCAACTGCTTAATAAAGATCAGATCCACCAAAAGAGGCTCCTTTTATGACGCAGGGGTAAGGACTTCTGCTAAACTCTGTCACTCAATATACACTTAAAAGAGCATGAGTAACTGCTCCCTCAGCACAACTCCTGCTGCAGCTTTCAACTGGGACTCGAGGGCAGCGGTTAACGAGGGGGACGGATGGAGATATAGTGATGAAAAATAACATTGGGGGAACGTACCCACTAGCTTTTACACCTATATTCTTGTGAACGTGCATTAACTTCTGACTTTTGTTTTGATGGAGTTTGTTAAGATGTGTTACTGAGCTGGCAGTAATTCAAGAGAGCAGCTATTGATTTATGTCTAGCTTTTTTCAGAACGGAAGTGGACCACAAAGCACTGATGTACGTCAATATGGACAGGAGCGCTTGCTTAATGCTGTAAAAGAGGTGTTCCAGTGTTGAGCACCAACTGCTGCATGTGTATGTATTTCATATCTGTCAACGTTTACCTGCGGCTTTTTATTTAATAGCATCAAATCTCCTTTTTGACTGTGTTTGGTACACCGCATGCCTTTATGAATCCTCTATCCTGCAGCCATTTTTAGTAAGAAATTATTTCATAATAATAATTCATGTTTTGAACATGTGCAAACAACGACCGATTTGTTTACTACGACTCAATTTTTAACACTCGTTTTAGGGGACTGTTCTGAAGACATTTTGCATGACCGATGCACTGTGCATTCTAAAAAAATTGCCTTGGGATTAATAGTTCTTTCTCATTTTCTTACCATATCAATGTCTCCCTGTCACTGTTTCTCTCTCTCTCTCTCGCTCTCTCTCGCTCTCTCTCTCTCTCTCTCTACCACCACGTGAGTGCTTCCCGAAAGTGGATGACACAGGATGGATCACCTAAAACAAGCACAGGAAAGCTCTATTAAAGCCTCAGCTCTATCATAGCCATGCAATTTCAATTTAACGTGAGGTACAGTACATACAAGCAGATGTTCACACCATTTTGTGGCAACGCGCCCTCAGCCAACAGCCTTGACAATGAGCCTATTAGGTTAAGAGGCAGCGGGCATCGTGCCAGGCTCAGGGGCAATGGGAGCAGGTAGGCAAGATCTTTTATAACACACTCCCCCTGCCCCTGTGTGTGTGTGTGTGATGAGCTGGGCGATTAGTTTAGCCCAAGGCCCCCCAGCGGCCCCCACAGAGCTAATAAAACCCCATCAGCTGTGAGGGATGAGGGGTTTAATGTGGACATGTGTGTATGCGTGTGTGTGTGTGTGATGGATTGGAATTGCTATAGATCCATGCTGAGTTCAGCCCAGTGTTAATGTGCCTCAGCTAGTGCTACTGAGTTCATTTATGGGCCATGGGGAGTGATAGCAGTAATGTCAGCAGATAGCATGCGTCTCCCTGGCGCTCTCTCTCTCTCTCTCTCTCTCTCTCTCTCTCTCTCTTTTCATGTGCACTAATTAAGGCTTCCGGAAGAAGACATTCTTTCCAGCCATGTATCATACAAATAAGCTGCTCCACTTTTCTTTTCTTAGACCTGGTGATATTTTTGTAAGCCACCACAGATGCACACACAAACTGCACATAACACACCTGGTCATAAATACAGACCGTGATTTGGGTGGAGGAACGCTGCACCACATCAGCACTACCGTCCCACCTGCCGTCAGGTTTTTTCAGGTCGGTTTACATCGACTAGCAAAGTCATTTAGCGAACATACTTTACAGCACCGTTAGGAAAGAAACGGACCACTTTTCCGTTTGCCCAGAACTCGCAAATGTTCAAAAAGCAAGTGAGTGATTATTTGTCATTGTGAACACACCACACCACAGCACACAGTGCACCACAACC
Source organism: Distichodus sexfasciatus (assembly GCA_032718565.1). NCBI lineage: Eukaryota > Metazoa > Chordata > Actinopteri > Characiformes > Distichodontidae > Distichodus > Distichodus sexfasciatus. The sequence goes on from JAVGVS010000080.1 coordinate 225,608, forward strand.
AAAAGTGACCTCTGCATTTATCCCATCCGTGAAGGAGCAGTGGGCAGCGAACAAGTGCCCGGGGAACAGTGCTTGGGGACGGTACCTTGCTCATGAGTACCTCAGTGTTAACTTTACTGGCCCTGGATTCGAACCTGTGACCTTCTGATCATGGGGCGAACACCCTACCGTCACGCCACCAACTACGTATGTTGACCAGTTTCTTCAGTGTTGCATGCACCATTACATTTGATTATTATATTGACCACCACACCTTAAACACGCAGCTACAATATCTTGCAAAAGCCCATAAATTTTTTAGAATCGTCTGGATCAAGGCATTATTGATGACACACGTCTGTGTCCGTATTAAAGGAGAGCAATTTCAACATTCTTTGTAACTGTAAAAACAGATCAGTATTGTTGAACTTGAGATTTTCTTGGTCAGTTTGAGTAGTCATATATCGTGGGTGCTGGTGGACTAGTGATTCAGATACTCGCCTCTGGATCATGGTCATGGGTTCGAATCCTACCCCCAGCTCTTCCATCATTGGGTACCTGAGCAAGACCCTTAACACCAAGTGGCACCAGGGAAACTGTCCCTGAAATTAGGAAAATGAAAGTTGCTCTGGATAATATAAAATGTATTGATAATACAAAAAAAAAATCTTTGTGGTCATTTCACAGGTTTTTGTTACTATATTTTTAAGGTGCGGTGGGTGTATAGTAATCAATTTGTTGCACGTTTAATTCTTGATGAAACAATTAAATAATTCCGATAGTTGCTCAACACTGACGTTATGGCTGAAGATACAGAGGAGCTCCAATTTGTTTGTATTGTAATGTTCATTTAGAATTCCTTTTTTATATGTTCCATTATTGTACTTTAATTTTAGCCTTTTTTGCACATACTAGTGACTGTTATTCCATGAAACATCATTTGCACATACCATTATTTGCATTGTTTTTCTCTCTCCCCACTTGACTGTCCTGATATTTGTACATCTTATTGGACGATACTGTACACCGCCTGTTAACAGTTCTCATATTTAACGGCTGCAGATCATATGCACATCCAATGCAAAATGAAATTCCAGAACCAAAATTGTAGTTGAACTCTGCATGTCTTTTTTTCTTACCTCTAGGTTAAAGTTTTATATTTTATAGCATTTGTATATATTTTGCTTACTCTGTGTAACTTACTTATGTGCTTTATCTGTTCAAACTGTAGAAAACTGGAGCCACCTCGTCTTGTCCCTCCATGTACATGTACATAGCAGAGATGACAAGAAAGTTTACTTTGACTTTTTAAATATTTATCGCTCATTAATCCATTTGGAAATTGTGGCTGATTAAGAGCGCTACATATTCTACACTTCAACAATTGACAAGAGAATCTTAAATCTCCTGAATCTTGAATCATTAGATCTCAATTTAAGGGCACACTGCGCACACACACGGAAGTAATGGCAGAGCTTCACACAACCTGCATTTTCATTCCAAAACATTTCCTAGTAGATATTTTTCTCTCCCTCAACCGCCGGTCCTGAAGGAGCGACCAACGCTTGTTCCAAGCTAGGCTGGCGGTGAGCAATTTCCTTAGAATTTTTGGGATTTTTTTTTTCTTGCAGGGGAATTTCAAACATCTGGCTGCTGCTTTTGATGCGTTTACAGGAAGAGGCTGAACTCTGGCCCACTTCTGCTCCCACAGTGTGACAGAGCCGCGGGAGAACCAACCTCTTCGTGGCAAAAACAGATAAACAATCTTAACAATCTAATTGGAGGAGGCCTCTAAATTTAGTGCCAGATAAAATAGTCAGCTCCAAATCAGAGCGGTGAGCAGTGACCAGAAAAACAACAGAGAGAAAGAGCGAGAGAGAGTTCCCATAAGCGGGAAGAAATAGATCCACAATTGAGTTGAGTTGGCCAACTTACTCAGGATAAATAACAGTTCAGTTTTTTACTCATTATTCATGCAGAGACACTCCAAAATAACAACCATACTGAATAAATCTCTCTCCTCCATCACATTCCATCATTGCGACTGCCGTGTATCAGCAATCACATTGTACTCATCGTTATTTATTTCTCCTTCTTTTTCCCGCTTTCTGGGCAATTAATTCCTTCCAAAGTTTTTTATCGTAGAGGCTTTGTTCATGGAAATGTTCAGCTCATGGAGGAGAAGTGCGCTATTACTTTTCTTGAGAACCATCCCCTCAGATGAGGTCACAAAGTGTGATCAGATTTTTTTCTTAGACTTAAATAGAGGAAATATTTCCACTCTATGGCATCATCCTGACCGTTTCCTCCCATTGAACCACCTTATCCCTCATTTTTTACTTCATTTCTCCTTTTTACCGCTTCCTTCGCTGGTGAAATGTTAAACTGCGGCCACACTGTCATTTGGGGTGAAATACTACAAACTGCTGACTTTATTTCTCCTCTTTACCTTAATCTCCACACAGATTTTGGCGTTTAACTCCTGTTACTGTATTTGCCATTTTTATCTTTTTCACTACTATCACTTTCCAGCACACACAGCAATCACAGAGTTTCTTCAGGAAATGACTGTCTAGTTATGCTGAGGATTTTGGCTTGTTGCCCACCACCATGACTGTGTGTCCATTTGACATGTCACCTCTCGCCGGGGGTGTAACGATACATCAGTCTACATCGATTCAGTTATCAACGAGTCCTTGGCATCCATCCAAAGCATGAAAACATTGATCATACATGATACATACTGTACTGTCACTTTATATTGAACAGGAGGTCTGTTTTAGACGTGTGAACCTTCACTGGTCTCACGATACGATTTGTTTACAGTTATTAGGTCAATGATTCGATTCGATGCGATATCTCGATGTATGCCATCAATTTTTTAACATTACTTCACATTGCACGGAGATTGGGCAGCCATAGTCGCTACTGGGATGCTCTTCAACTAGAATATTTATGCCGTAGCCAGAAAATCACCATACAACGTCATGATATAATTCAGCGGTTTTCAACTGCTTTTGTCTCAGGGACCACTACTAAGCAGAATAAGCAGACTGAGTGCGGTGGAGTATTTTTTTTATTACTTTTTAGATAATTGCATTAAAATTCACATTATTCATAAATTTATAAAGTTACCCCCATATGAATGGAAGTGACTGTGTTAAATCAGAGTATGACATATCTCATATCAATCGCTCTTGGATTGAGTCAAATCAAAGTCATATCGACATTAGGGGTGCTTTCTTGTCTTTCTTGTCTTTATTATTTACCACAAAATTTAAATAACCTCATACTAAATGTAAAAGCTGGTAGCTAAATCGGAGCCATTTTATAATTATGCAATTTATAATCCGATTAGTCGACTAATCGTTTTAATAGTCGATGACTAGTCAACTATCAAAATAGTCGTTAGTTGCAGCCCTAATCGACATACGTCAAAACGTTGTCCATTAAATATATAGCCTATAGTCCTGTACTGTGCTGAAACTTTACACCCTTACTCATAAATGTGGAGAAAAATAATGCACACGTCACTACCAAAAATGTGCACAACACACTTACAACCATCTACCAGCATCTACTCTGTTCCCTCAACCATCTTCCATTTAGGTGGAGGCTCTTCTCAACAGAGCAGTGACACTGACAGCAGTGTGTGTGATGCTAGTATGAGTGACGAAGAGCAGCACCACTGATGTGTGTTTGTAAAATTGAGACAGTCAACAGTCCCATAAATATTCAGCCAAGAAAGTTTCAGCCGTTAGACCCCAACAGAACTCGGCAACCGGGCTTCACTCCCCAGCTGTTACACAATGTACCTTCAAGGCAGGTGTTCCTAATAAATGTCCATAATGGCACAAACACACCCACACACACACCCACACACACACACCGACACACACTAACACAACACACATTGTTAAAGCATGGCGAGGCCCTTAGACCGCTGGACTAATGCAGTCTCATTCTTATGTGTCACATGCTTAAGGGGAAATGAGGCAGATTGAGTCATACCTATACTGTGTGTGTGTGTGTGGTATCACATTAAACATCTACAAGGCAAGCCCGTTCAGTTCCTTATCAGAGGACAAGTTTTGCAGTCGTCCAAGTCTGGGTATTTCCTCCTAGCTCTGCAGGAGACGAGCCTCTTCACAGAAATCTGCGCTTCCAGGAAACCTTTCTTCCGCACTATGGGAACACTTTGCCAAAAGAAGCACTTTTCATACTGTAGCTCTCATCTTACTGGACTATCGTCTTCCATCATCTGACTACACCTAAACAAAAGGCCTACATCACACAGCACGGTATCACTTTAGATCTGCATGAGAAACACGATCCGTACATTCACCAAACACCAGCCTCATGGTGTAATGTTAAGTCAAGTCCTTGCAAAAGACAGTGTGTTCAGATCAGAGCTCCACCAAGATAGGATTATTATTTTATTATAAGTCCTCACCAAAACACATTATAAATAATCAGTTGAAATCACAAAGTGTGCTCAGATTTTCCCTCTACATTTAAAATGGGAGGAATTTTCACACGGTGACCTCATCCTGACCTTTTTATACCACTGAACCATGTTATCCTATTTTATACTTTCATTTCCCCCTTTTAGTTAAGCATTTAGGTAAATGGGGAAATGTTACACTGCTGCCTTTATTTCTCCTAGTTATGGCCAATGAGTCACTATGTGCACTATTTTATTGTCTAACGACACCGCCCCTCGGCTCAGTGGTCCGAGTTCGAATCCCGCCTAAGGCTGCTGGTGGCGTAACGGTTGGGCGTTCACCCCGTGATCAGAAGATTCAAATTGCAGACCTATAAAGTTGCCACTGAGGTACTCATGAGCAAGGTACCGTCTCCAAGCACTGCTGCCCGGGCGCTGCCCTCGTTAGCTGTCCACTGCTCATTCACTGAGGAGTCAAATGCAGAGGTCACAGTTTACTGTGGTGCACTTTGTGCTGTGCAGTGTTCACAATGTCAGATAATCACTTACTTACGTTTACAGTGTTCAGCAATCACATGTTCTCCAGGAACTGCCTGTCTAGTAGCAATTTAATGTGAGAAATAAGCAGAAATGCTGATTCATCTGCAATTAGCTGATATCACTCGATAATACCGGCGCACAGATTTAACGGTCGGACTCCAGCCCTGTTGGAGGTCTCAGTGTGGAGCTGCTGTGAGTGAGTGATCCGGAGCTGTCGGTCACTACACCGCCAGACCAGTAGCCTCGTCTGCGAGCTTGCTGCCGCTTCACATCAAACAGTTGGTTTTGATTTCGCGGGGCCTCAACATCCTCTGAGTCAGGCTCCAAGCAGCCCTCAAACCGCTCCGGCTGTCAGTGCGCCGCCTCAAACCGTGACAAATTGTTAAAAACAGAGTGGGGGTGGAAAGAGGACTGTGTGACCCCGGGGCTCGCTCCAATCAACTGGCGACTTCGCTGATTCCGTCACTGAACTTCCAGTTAACCACGAGAGCGACTCATACGCGCTAAATCCCGGCTGGCACCTTGCCACGACAACTTCCCAAAACCAGAAGTGGCTGAGAGGGAAAAAAGAGCTTACGGTAAACACTACTCTCCTTCCTGGAATCCTAATTTACCAGGAGCTGGATGACTGTACTGAACAGCAATAAAGTGTCATAAGTTAGCCGTCTGTGTGAAGAGACGTAGAAATGCGTGTGTGTATTTATTTTGGGGGTTGTGAGGACCAAGCCCCAAGACCAAAGAATGGGAAAAACTATGATTTATCTATTTTTATGGCTTTGTGTGGATGTTATTTGCCCACAAGGAAAAGTAGTTTTACCAATAAACAAGAAACTATAAGTCATGGTTAAGTATCAGCACTAAGTATAAATACGAGTAGGATTATTTACATCTAATCATATAGGATTCACTCAAATTACCTCAAAAAGACAGTAATACAAGTGTGTGTGCGTGTTGGGAATAAAATAAGCCTGAAAGCAGAAAGGAGGAGAGAGAGGGAAAAAGAGCGAGAGATAGAGGAGATAGGGAGAGGAGAGAGAGAGAGAGAGACAGGATAGAGTGTATTCAACACACTATCTTCCTGTAGAAGGAAAAGCTACTTTTCCTATGTAATTACAGTGTGTGTGTGTGTGTGTAAAAGGGTTGGTTAATGATATAATGCTCATTTCTACATTCACATCCACAGCACATTTAATACTGAAATATCACATGGAAAACCCTGTTATCTCCTCCGCAATCATGCAAATTCATGTCAAGTTTTACTGACCTAATAAAGCCTCATCCAGCTGCTGCACTACTGCCAGCAGCCGCTACTCCAGAGACAGAGGGAGGAAGAGAGAGATAGAGAGAGAGTGAGAGAGAGGAACAGGTCCCGCTATCTACCCTAACCCTAAACTTAACCACACGCTCACTGAATCGTAGTGCACTCTTGGCAGCTGCGAGGTGGAGTCCACCATGGTGAAGATGGAAACAAGAATCTTGTATCTTGTGGTATAACTAACTACAAGGGTGTAAATCAATAAGTTTCAACATCGCTATGATATTATATCGATTCAATTTCACATCTGATATCACAAAATCTACTACCACATGATTTGAATTTTAATTCAGTTCAGGAGCCAGCAATCGATATGACACAACATCACACACCATCACTTCCATTCATCACAAATCATAAAGAAAATCTGGTAAATACCACAACGTTGGATTCCTGAGATCAAGCAGACATTAATTTTTTTTTTTTTTATCAAAACAGATCATATAATATCAGATATCCACACGATCAAACATAGCACCTGTCTTAAGGTATGAATACGTTCAATCCAGGGGTCACCGAAAGCCGTTAAAACGTATTGACTGGTAGCGCTTTGAGACGCTCATGTTAGATTCAATAATACATTATTAAAAAAAAAACTCCATACATATATATATACACATATATATATATATATATATATACAGAAGTGCCTCTTTCTATTGGACCTGTTGCCATTTTCCATTTTTCAAAGTAACGTGAAAGTGACCAATAAGATAAAAGAAAAATGCTTTTAATTGACCAACGAGAAGTGTTCTTATTATGGCTCGGCTAAATAAAAAGAGCCGGCTCTATCGGCTCCCAAGTGGCTCCTCAGATTTTTTTGTTGCTTTAATTAATTTAGTACCAAAAATAATGTAAGAAATTATGTGTAAAATGAATTATTAATGTACTACAAAAACAAACACCCATCTCTATTTGACAAAAAGATGCTTCAATAGGCAGATCTTGTCTTTCACCAGGGCCGAGGTCAGGGATCTTGGGCTTGAAAAGGTTGGTGACCACTGGTCTAATCAATGGTTTCCTTTTGTATCGATGCTATGCAATTGTAGATCACTGATTCAATGTTTTGATATAGATAAATGTATCGTTACATCCCTAGTAGCCTGTATCGTTTAAAAGCACTTCCTCAACACTGCCTACGTGGCCAGAATGAGAGAACTGAAGACGCATAAAGCAGTCACAACAACACTCACCTGGTCATTCCCAGTCCCTGTACCTGCACGTGGCACCTGAGCGCCTGGAGTTTCCAAATCAGTTTTCCCTCCCACTGTCAGTTCACGCTGTAAGTCACTGGTGCATTAAAGTGACGAATTCCCTCGCTGCCGTCTAATTGTCTTCCCCATCTCCACCTTTGCCCGAGTCATTAATGTTCGTCCTGGAGAGACTTGGTGGCATCGTGCCAACTCCCATCCTCCCATCAGCGACTTTACCATCCTCCTGCATTACAGAGAGAGAGAGAGAGAGAGAGAGAGAGAGACAGCGTCATCCGCTTTTTAAATCGATAACTGCACAAAAGGGATCCTGTTATGATTCGTTTCCCCAATAAATCAATGACGAAAGGCTGTTAAGAAGCAGAAGACTTTGAGAAAACGCAGCAATGTCCTTCTGCAGCTACCGCTTGGATGCAGCTTTAGAACACGACTAGTTGTGCCACATTAAACCACCCACATCATCCAGCTGGAGAGAGAAAGTGAAATTTGTAAGTGTAAAAGAATGAATAAACCTTTCATAACAATGCCTCACAGCAACAACTATCAAAGTGGCCACACACACACACGTACACACACACGCTTACTTAACTATTATTTTGGTTAAATTCCACACATATATAATGATAACTGTAGCCAAATAAGCCTGTTCATGTCCATAAATCTATCACTAACCATAACCTCAGTGACGAACATGTAACTTTTCTGGTTTTAGTGTTCTTACATTTGTTTTAATATAACATTTTGGATGGCTCAAAGGCAGAGGTCACATTTTGTTGTGGTGCACTCTGTGCTGTGCTGTGTTCACAATATATATTTTATACTTCAAAATATATTTTAATACAAAATATAACCAACTATTTCTCACCTTCACTGGAACATAATAATATTCCATGGTAGATAAACTCCCAATTTGGGAAAATGTCTATATGAAAGTTGGTGAAAGTGAGTGATATTTTGTCATTGTGAACACACCACAGCATGACACACAGTGCACCACAACGAAATGTGACATCTGCATTTGACCCAGCCGTGAAGGAGCAGTGGGCAGCTCTATCAGCGCCCGGGGAGCAGTGCTTGGGGACGGTACCTTGCTCACGAGTACCTCAGTGATAACTTTTCCGGTCTGGGATTGAACCATCAGTCTTTCTTTCTCGAGGCCAACTTCCTAACTCTTACACTACCAGCTGCCGTGAAGTTCAATTTTGAATATTGATTTCATATACACAAACCCTAGAAAATCTGTCCCTAATCTGCACGTGTAGAGTCTGAAATTTGTCCCCAAAATAAGTCTGAAACACTAACACGCACAACCACATGATTGACTCCCAAAATGGCTAGATATAAATAAAACTGCAACTAGCCCTAACCCTAGCCTCAGCAAGTAAAAGCAGATCTGTTTTTCCTCATGATACCTGAATTATAAAAATAGAACTATATAAAATTTAATTTCCCATAAAAGCAGGTCTTCCTTACGAGGACTGGTTCTCACTTACAAAATAATCCTCAAAATGACAAGAACCTGACAAAACATTTACATTCTTTAAGCGGACTGTCAGGTCCTCACAACCTTTCATGCTTACATCTGCCGATGCGATAAATGAGGAAGGCAGAGTCGAGCACAAGCACAGGCAGACTTGAGCTTAGATAGTTTGGTTGCAAAAGTTCCACTGCACGCTCAGAATTTTGGCACAAAAATAACGCCATAGCTCTGACAATTCTAACACAGCGGCAAGTCAAGCGAGTGTGAAGGCAGACTCAAGCGAGGGCCGTGCACTTCGAACGCAAAAGCAGGCAGAGCTGAGCATGTAAAGACAACAGATTTTGCTGGCGAACGTTCCACTGTGTGCTCAGAAAGGTCCCATATTACAAAGAAATTCGCTTTTTCTGTTCATTGGACATCCATTTAGGTCTGTACTGCCTCTAACACACTCAGTTTGACAAAAAATTTCAATTGTGTTAGTATTAACTTACCAATGTCAGAGATCGTGTGCTTAAGCGAGCCGTTTAGATTTCTCCCCTACTTCTACGTCACATTAGGGGACATTTGAATAACTCCACCCTCCTATCTGAGACGCTCCGCCCACCAGGTAGAACTGCTAGCGCTTCCTGATCCGCCGTGTTTTCTCACAAGCGCTAGCGTAGGAATCACTATGAAGAAGTCTACTGACGGAGTGTTGTGTTGAACATGTACGGCTGTATGGATGGTCTGTTAGCAGCAGCCATGTGGATTATTTTCACGTGAGGTAAACTCTCGCCGAGCTGTCTACGCCCAAGTTGTGGGGTGTCGGCAGCAGTGGCTCATTCGCATTTAGGAATACTAATGAGAAACAGCTTGTTCTGATAATATGGGAGCTTTAAGACAGAAGGCTGTATAAAATCTGACCCCCAACTTTGGACATGTCTGGCATAAGCGCTACCTTTCTGGTGTATAATAAACACGTCATCAAATACCTGCTGGAAATCTAAGTAAGTCCGATGTCGATGACTTAAAAGGAAGCAATTATCGACCGATTCCGATACGACTGCGATATCATCGTGCCTCGCTATTTAAAACCTGCTCACACACAGACACAGGTACACACACACACAACCTGCATTTTCCACACATACATGTCTGATATATCAATATTTGAGCATTGCATCATCGTCACACTTATCTATAAGGAAACGTACTAAACCCAGCTCAATCCTCTTCACACTCTTCACATGGGAAACCAATAAAATACACCAAACTGAGGTGTTTAGCATGTGTTTGCTCTGTATGAGCCTTGTGAGGTTTTACTTTAGTGTTGTAGTATTGTCAAATTGCGCAATTTGGAGAATATTGTGGTACCGAGTTCTCAAATCAGTATCAGCCGGCCAATATAACAAGAACAATCGTATGTTTTCCTGTCAGTGAGTTGGGTTTGCTGGCGTGTGTGTGTGAGTGTGTGTGTTTTGTACTGAACCCAAATCAACCACCCAGAGCCGAAGAACAATGATGTCAAGGTTTGGTGCAATGGCGCCGGTCCTGAGGGAAATGAACAAACCCAACCTGTTCCTGACCTACAACGACCAGTCAAGGTGGGTCTGATCTCATGCTTATTCACACACACACACACACACGTTTACTTCACTACACTTTTGAGGACATTCCACACGCATTTTCATGACTGTGGCTAAATAAGCCTATGCTCGCTCCTAAACCCTAACCCTAACAATGCAATGCAACTTTTGAACTTTTCTGCTCTTTTACTTTTCTTTCTTGTTTTAATACAAAAGCAAAAAAACAAACACAGACCCCGTTTTTCATCCCAAAAGGTAGTTCCATTGCCAATCTGCAAGCGCAGGATTTGTGTATTATTTGTTCATTTATTTTTCAAAACTAAACCCAAAAATACTTCCAAAAACAAAATAAGAAGTTTCTTCACGTCCCGTTTTGCATTAATGTAACAAATGGAATAAAATTGAAAGCGCATTCAAATTCAGTCAGAAAACCCTAAATGGCATATTTTTAGGTTTTTCATTTGTGCACAAAATGGTAAATCAAAAAAAAAAAAATGTCTTGTTGATTGATCTATTCATTTTGACTTTGGAAATTTTCCACTGCTTAATCCCTATCGGAGTAGCAGCAACCAAAGCCTATCCCGCAACTATGGGCTTAAAGCGGAGACCAACCCTGGGTGAGCACTAACACACCACATGGCACACACTCACACCTATGGGGCCAATTCAGATTAACCAATCAACCTGCAACGCCTGCTTTCTGGACTGGGGGAGAAAACGGGAGCACCCGGAGAAAACCCACGTCAACATGGGGAGACCATGCAAACTCCACACAGAAAGACCCCACGGGCGACCCGGGGATCGAACCCAGGACCTTCTTGCTGCGAGGTGACGGCTCTAACCTCCGTTTCACCGCGCCGCCCTGGTCTTGGGAAGTAACATAGGAAAAAAAGATTTTTGGATTGTGGTTTCAATTTGAAAAATGAATAAACAAATACACAGATCGAGTTGCCCAAAATAAGTCTTGGTCGGAAACACACACATACACGCATCACCGGATATGCTGCGGGATACAGACTTCGGCCAGACGAGCAGTAACACAACACACACACACTAGTGTGCACTGAAAACTACACACAAGATGTTTACAATCTACAATGAATTGGACTGCAAACACACTTTTACATGGATTCTAATGTCAATAACCTCACACACCTTCAGGCTTGACTAAACACACACACACACACACACCCCGATTGGCCGTTTCTCTGCGTAGTGATGTCGTCACGGCTGCTCGCTTCCTGCTGTGAGAAACCTCGATTAACCAGGTCCAGAGTTACTCAATGGCCTGCCGTGCTGCGCAAAACATGTTTTTTCCTAGTCTTCCCGAGGGCACAGTTTGTCTGTGTAAACACACACACACACATACATACACACTGCTGTTTACCCATGAGCACATGGGAGCGGGGAGGTGTGGTTGGCCCAATGTACGTCAGAGAGAATGCCCTAATTTTATTCTTTGTTCCATGTTTTACTTTCCCTCCCTCTCTCCCCCACACTGACTCGCTTCCACTCTTTCCCTGCACCTCTCTTCTCTTTCTTTCCGTTTCTCTCTCTCTCTCCATCTCTCTCTTTCTCTGCCTCACACTGTGTTCCTGCTCCTCTCTTTCATGACTATTTTTAACACTCTCCATCTCTCTCATTATATACTAAAAAGGCCATATGCGCGCACACACATGTGCGTTTAAGAATATGACCATTATGGGGACTGTGGTTTTAAAGGGAGAAGTTCAGTTTGAATAAACATTGTGGGTTTTATGTCCCCATAATGACACACGTCCCCACTTTGTCGGTGTGCAATCAGGTAAAAATCCCCATTTTGCCAGTGTACAAACACACACACACTTAAGAATACAAGCATGTCAGGAGCATTAGATTTTAAAAGGGGAGGTTAAGCCTGATAAAATAAGTATGTTGCAGTGATTAACTTTGTAGGGACTTGGTTTTATGTCCCCAAAATGACACAGGTTCCCACATTGTTGATGTGAAACCAGGTCAAAGTCCCCATATTGGGAGGTTTACAAACACACACATGCACAGACACAAACAAAATGTACATGTTTACTTCACTTCAGAGGACATTTCACCTAAACTTCAACATAACTTCAGTAATGAAAATTACTTTTTCTGCTCTTTTCTTAGTGTTCATTTTTTATTTCTGAATTTAAAAACTGCAAAAATACTCTCAACAGAGACACTATCTTTGTCCAGAAAGGCAGGTCCATCCCTAATCTGATCTGGAGACTGAGTAGGGTCTGAGAGTTGTCCCCAAAATATGTCTAGGTCAGAAACACACACATACTCACACACACCTTAACCAATCAGGATTGCAACAGCCATTAATAAACTTATTGTAATCTACTGGATGATATTTTAGGAAAGAATAAGCAAACAGAAATGCTATTTTTCGTCCACAAAGGTAGGTCCATATTTCTTCCCAGGCAGTCTCAATCAGGAACAAACACACACACACACACACACAGAGTAATTTCTTGCTAACTTTGTGAGCTCCTTTCATTGACTCCTATAATGATAAGACCAACCTCTATCTGCTCAATTTGGATTTACTCAAATACTCAATCCACACACACTCTAACACACACACACACACACAAATTCCCGTAAAGTCACAAAAATCTCAAGCCCACGCACATAGCGGAGCCGAGCAGGTAGACGGGAAAAACAACACGGAACACAGTGTGCGTGTGTGTGTGCGCAGTGGGACGAGCCCAAGAAGGGCCGGGATCCAGTTACCTTCCGTTTGACGCACTTTCGGCTCTCGGTTTCACACAGATGTACATGCAAGTGAACACATGCACACACACACACACGCTTCCCATCACTCATTCACCGCCACGAAGACACAGCACAAAGTATTTGTGGACCTAAACCGAGACAAATCAATCCGGCACTCTGTGTTCTGTGTACGTACCTTACATCAAACTGGTCCCGTTCTCACACACACACACACGCAAAAGCAGATCCCATCGTCCATCCATGCGTCAATCCATCAGCGCTCATGCCAACACACTCTAGAGTGTGGTCCTGATCACTGCTGTTGTTAGAGACAGAGAGAGAGAGACTGAAGATCTCACTGAAGGTGTGTCTGTGTGAGTCCTTCTGAACTTTCACATTCATTCAAACAGACACATTCATTTAAAAAAAACAGGAAAGGAAGCACACACCCATCAGACAGTGAATAATTCAAACCCCACCCCTTAGTCTTGCCATTTTGTTATGGTCTCACACAAACACTGTATGACCATTATGGGGACTAAGATTTTAAAGGGAGAAGTTGTAAAAATTCTGGCTTTTATGTCCCCATAATGACACACGTCCCCACTTTATTGGTGTCCAATCAGGTCAAAGACCCCATTATGGTGTGTACAAACAAACACACCCACACTCTCTTAATAGTATGACCACGTTGGGGATGTTTCCGATTTTAAAAGAGGAGGACAAGTTTGAAGGAATAGGTATGTTGCAGTGATTAACATTGCTGGGTTTTTACCTGCTTGGTGTGTACTGGGAGATGCACAAACACACACACACACACATAAGTTTTGGGGAAGCTACTTTTGAAGGGTGACAAGATATTTACGATTAAACATACCTAAGCTACAGTAATTCCTTTAACAAGTTACAACAAACTACTGTTTTAGGTATTTAGGTACTCTACAAACTAAACAGAAAAAGTAGGCATTACAACATCCAAGCTATTTGACGGCCACTGATTCTTACTTATTGACCAAGGCTGACTCCATCCTCCGACTCCATCTTGCAGCTGACAAGAGTGCGCTATAATGCCATGAGTGGGCATGACAGCTAACAGTTATGCCAATTCAACACCTATCATAGAACAACTGATCCATGTCTTAATAAAGTGAGAATAAGTAATAGTTAATAAGTAAAAGAGAAAAGTATTTATTAAAAAAATACTTGGCTACTGGAAAAACTACAGTGTTTTAAAAGTAGATTTACCACTGACAAGCTACTGAAAAAGTTGATAGTTCCGACAATTTTAGCTAGCTGCTGCCCAACAAGGACTTCAGCGGAGTTCACTTCGCAAACTTAACTGATCAACTAGGATTTATTTTCAAATTTGATTGATTCTCAAAATGTTGCTTTTTTTGCCAGGTCGTTCACGTTATTTTCTCACATGTGACTAATTTAGTGATTATATTTGTCATTGTGTACACAACACAGCACACAGTGAATCACAACGAAATACAACCTCTGAATTTGACCCATCCAAGAAAGAGCACTGGACAGCTTTTTTGGCAGTGTCGGGGAGCAGTGCATGGGGACGGTACCTTGATCATGAGTACCTCAGTGGTACTTTTACTGGTCCAGGATTTGAACCGTCGACCTTCCAATCACAGGGCCAACTCCCTAACCATTAAGCCACCCACTGGCCCAAATAATATCAAGACTGCGGTTTGCAAGTGACAAAGAACGTTGCACACAGCATGAGGTCTTACAGAAGAAATCATGGGTGCCACAGAAACCTGTACGGGTTCATGTTCAAGTTGGTGCCGTGTGGACAGTAGAACATTTTTATACAGCTGTTAATGAGGTCAGGGATGAGGAGGAGCTTTCGTTTATTGTAGATCGATTACGACACAGGCAGTCAAGGTTGTAAAATTAGTGTTGCCCAAAGTACACAGGGTCTAAACCTTCACAGTCCCTCCACTGACTAACTCTAACATTATTGCATTCACAAAGAAAGTTTGCTGTAGATTTACAGTCTTCCTTTTAAAAAGTAGCATGTGATTATGGTAAAATACAGTAAAATACTGGAGGGAAATAACTGTAAAGGCTGAAATATACGTACATACAGCCCAATCCGTATCCTGCGTTCTTTGCATCAGTTTTTGTGCACGTACTCAGAAATTAATGGAATGTATACGGAGATGCAATACCTGTGTAATTTATAGGGGGCAGTGCTGCGAGATCTGCAATGTCTCTCGTTGGCAAAACCAGAGAAAAGAATTCCCCATTTTGCTGACGAGATCTATTAAGTGGTCGAACGTACCATCTCCGCGATTTTCGTTTTCTTTTCTAGTGCCGTCAGTATGATGAAGATTAATGCATCTTCGACTGAAGACATGTTTGTTTGGAATAACAGATGACCATTTTAAGATACAGGTATTCATTCATTTATTAGGTTTGCGGCCTCGACACTGACCCCTGGTGGTGAGGAGTACACACTACAGATTATGACGCACAGTACGGACGCAAGTATATAAGCACAAACGTTAACAACGCAACTGCGTACAGATACGCATACGTAGATCACAGCAAGTATATTTCAGCCTTAACACACCTGGATACTGTTAGCCTGTTGCCCTGGAGACTATAGAGGACAGAAAGTGTTTCTCACTCCCCATGTGTGGGTAACAGGCTCTTGACCAAATTAAAACACACACACACTCTCTACCAGGATGGAAGGGAACTCCCACAGTTAGCATTATGGCCAACCTTAACATGATGCTGGGACTCCAGTCACCTCCACGTTTGGCTCTGAGAGAGTGGACTCCGCATCTCGTTAGCACGGTGCTGACGCCGAGCGATGAGGCAGCAGCTCACTAATGAGGGTGAACTTTTCAAATGAGGAAATGAGGTAGCAGTCCTGCCAACGGAATAGAGGCTGGAAATATGCAGAACCCGCGTGGATGCCTGTGTACAAACACACACACACACATACACACAGTTGTGAGGTTAAGTGGTTATGTTGGCATAAATTCATGTGTGTTTGTGCCTGTGTTCATGTGTAGATATACAAGTATAGACACACAAGGAGGTGCGCACAAAGTTGCATTTGTATTACTGTCATTATATGCTGTTTATATATATATATTCACACACACAATGATAGGATATAATGACAGATATATTCACTCCTCAGGCCAGACCAGAATTATCAGTAACTCTAGGAAGGAACACATCATTCATGTTATAGCGTCATACACACACACACACACACACTTCTGTCTACCTCTCTTCTGGGATCATCTACTGACTTTTAGAACTTCACTACAACCACATTGTTCTCTCTCTTAGCAGATCTTTTCAGTTTTTCATTTTCAATTAAAACTTTTCTCTTTTCCCCTTTAGGAGGACTGGTCCTCACACACAATAAATGTCCTCAAAAATCCACAACAATCTGGAAATATCAATCAGGGTTTCTTTTTTTTTTAGGGTCAATCAGGTCATCACAAATGCTTAAAATCACCCAAAATAGCAGCAAACCCCGAAACAACCAGCTCAGTAAAATTGAAAAAGAGACGCAGCAATTCTCAGAAAGAATGAACGATACCACAGGCTCTCCACAACACTTCTCCATTCAAATAAATCTGTTCTGTCTATGAACTCATCCACACCCTCTCTCCAATGTGACTCCCACACACATACACACACTTTCACTTCACTATACTTTCACATTCATTATGATTAAACACATGTCCCCCAAAGTTTCTTTTAGTTCTTTGAAAGTCATAGAGATATGCAGTATTTCATCAAAAAACAGTTGATCAATAAATCTTGTCGTGTCGGACGACAAAAACAAACAAACAAACAAACAAAAAAACACAAACCCTGAAATAACTGTTCATAAATTGTAATCAAGGTAAAATATTCAATTAATCATGATATTGATTTGAGGCCAAATCTCCCAGCCCTAGTAGACCCTTCTCCAATTTGTAGATGTAGAGTTTGAAATTAAATAAGTCTAGGTGAGAAACACACACACACCAGCCAATCAGTCTTATAACATCCAAGTGTAAGCATACACACACTCACACACTCTTGACACTCTCTTTAAACAAAACTTACTGTAATCTACTCGTCATCAACAGGGCACAGTCCACCTGCCGTCACACTCACGCTCATACACACACGCGGACAGGAACGCTTGCTCTCCGCACAACGACAAGCTAACACTGACACACCCACCAGCAGCAGAGCGACATTCTCTTCTCCCAGACGCCACAAAACGTTTATGAACGTCCAGAGTAAAACTCACAGCACGCAGACGTCCGTCCATCGGCTGGTGTGAAGGTCCTGAACTTCTCAGCCAAGACAGATGGAGAGAGAAAAGGAAAGAGGGAGAGAGGGAGGGAGGGAGAGAAATGAGAATGAAAGAGAAAGAGTTCCTGCCAGATATGTTATGATCTAGCGGCTCTTTTCAAATGAGTAGTGAACCTTAGCACTGCCTCCTCCTCCTTTCCTGCCCGGAGTGTGTGTGTGTGTGATTTGTGTGTGTCACACGTGCGCGTACACTCATGGTGCGCAAGCAGCCCAGTCACACACCACATCCAGTTAGTCCATGCCTACCGCGTGAGTCAACAAGTAAGCAATCCCCCCTCTCACTTTCTCTTTCTCTCTCCACATCCCTCACTTCATCCTATTGTTCTGTCTCTTTCAGTAAGAGCTTCATGTCTCGCCTGTCACATATCTGATTCACACTCCCTCTCTCTTTCTATCCCTCCCTCTCTCCTGTTCCCTCATTTCCCCTCTGCTCTTTCTCTCCCTATCTTTCTCATCTCTCCTCATTTGCACATTGTCTCTCTTTCTCCCCCTCTATCACATCCACTCTCTTTTTCCCTCCCTCTTTCTCTCCCTATCTTTTGCCCCCTTTCTCGCTCTGACACCCCTCTCCCTTTCTCTCCTCTCTTCCTTTTCCCCCACTCTTTCTCTCCTTCTAACTTTCTCCCTCGCTCTCTCTCCCTTTCGTTCACTCTCTTATTCCCTCTCTTTCTCCATCTCTCTCTATCTTGCCCCCTCTCAAACCTACTCCTCTTTCTCCCTCACTCTCCCCGTCTTTCTCCCTTTTCCTTTCCCCTTGCTCTCTCTCACTCTCTCCCTCCTTTTTTCTTTCTGCCTGCTCTCTTTCACTCACTGTCTCTCTCTCTCTCCTCTCACACTGACTCCACCTCCCTTTCTTTCTCTCTACTTCTCCTCTCTCTCTCTCTCTCTCTCTCTCTCTCACTGTGTGTGTGTGTGTGGTTGGTTGATTGTTGGGTTGTGGAGATGTGTTGTGGTCGTGTCGCCCAAGTGATGGAGGGAGAGCAGGGTCGGGGGAAGTGGAGGTGTAGGGGGGAGAGAGAGAGAGAGAGAGAGAGGAATGAAAAACATCACGTTGCGGCAACAGATGTTTCAGGAGAAGCCGTGTTTTCTCTCTCCCTCTGGCAGCTTGAAGCTTATAATCATGTGGAGAGAGAGAGAGAGAGAGAAGGAGAGTGACGCTGGTCCAAAACTAACGATAAACACCAAGCACTTCCTGCTCCAGTACAACTAAATGGGCTACAGATCACACCTCCCTCTCTCTCTCTCTCTCTCTCTCTCTCTCTTCCTCTCTCATTCCCACTCTCTTCCTCTCGCTCGTTCCCTCTCTCTCCCTAACTTTCTCTCGTTCCCTCTCTTGCTCACCATCTCTCAGCTCCCCCCAACTCTTTCACTCTCACACTGCTCTCTCTCCTCTTCTGTACATCTCCCTCTCTCTCCATCTCTCTCTTTCACCTGCTCTTTCTCTCCTCTCTTCCTCTTCTACTCTATGCTTGTTCCCTCTCTCTCTCCCTGTTTCTCTTGCTCCATCTCTCGCTCTTTTTCTCTTTCCCTCAATCTCTCTCTCACACCCCCATCCCTCACTCACTCAGATAGATAGATAGATAGATAGACAATCTATCTATCTATCTATCTATCTATCTATCTATCTATCTATCTATCTATCTATCTATCTATCTATCTCATCCACTTTTCCACGTTACACGTTTCTCTCTTTCTATTTTTCTCTTGTTCCCTCTCTCTCTCTCCCCCGTCTCTCTCTCTCTAGCTATCTGTCTATTTCCATCCATCTTT
>JAVGVS010000080.1:247500-278852 GCA_032718565.1 Distichodus sexfasciatus
GTTATTTATTTTGATGATATTACTATGATATTTTATATTATGATATTTTGTTGATATTACTAACATAGTTGCCAACATGGTGTACATTAGTAACTAACATGGCGTACATTAGTAACTAACATGGCGTACATTAGTAACTAACATAGCGTACATTAGTAACTAACATGGTGTACATTAGCAACTAACATGGCGTACATTAGTAACTAACATAGCATACATTAGTAACTAACATAGCGTACATTAGCAACTAACATGGCGTACATTAGTAACTAACATGGTGTACATTAGCAACTAACATGGTGTACATTAGCAACTAACAGTGTACATTAGTAACTAACATAGCGTACATTAGTAACTAACATGGTGTACATTAGCAACTAACATGGCGTACATTAGCAACTAACAGTGTACATTAGCAACTAACATGGTGTACATTAGTAACTAACATAGCATACATTAGTAACTAACATAGTGTACATTAGCAACTAACAGTGTACATTAGCAACTAACATAGCGTACATTAGCAACTAACATAGTGTACATTAGTAACTAACATGGTGTACATTAGCAACTAACATAGTGTACATTAGCAACCAGACGGACCCCGATTACTATTGACATCCTGCCTTTACTTTCAGTATTTACCTCATTTAACATCATGATATATTTTATTTCTCATTAAAATTTATAGGGATGTACTATTCAGAAAATCACGATTCAGTTCAATTTCAATTCTTGAGTTCACGATTCGATTCAGAATCGATTCACAATTCATAAGCGATTCATTTCCTTCGTGCTCACGCGAAAGAGGTCCACCTGGGCAGATATCGACAATGCGCTGTCTGTAGGATTGCCGAGTTGAACTCGTGTTGGGGAAAAAGTAAACTAGTGTCATCACGTTAGTTGAAAAGTACTGAATCGATTTCTTGAAATGCATGAATCGATTTTGAATGGACAGAGAAAGAATCATAATTCAATTCTATTTTTTTGCACACCCCTAAAAATGTATACCTCCTTGTACCTGCGTAGTATTGCCAGTGTTGTTCCCGCATTCATTATCCGAACTGCTTAATCCATATCGGGGTTGCAGAACCGGAGCCTATCCCGGGAAATACGGCGCAAGGCGGGGATGAACTCTGGGCATGTGCTAACACACCACAGGGCACACACACTCACACATTCAAACCTTACGGGGCCAATTTAGATTTGCCAATCAAACCGGAAACCAGAGCACCCGGAGAAAGCCCACGCGAACACGGGGAGAGTGTCACTCAGAAAAGCCCTACGGTCGACCCGGGGATCCACCTTCTTGCTGTGAGGTGGCAGCGCTAACCACTGCGCCACCATGCCACCCACTGTTCCTGCATATGGAGTGTGCATCAAGTCCCATCAAGAGCTTGACCATTTTTGGGCTTCTGTTTGACTTTGGACTTTTTTAGCATCTAGACCGTGTTCATTTGGAGTTTATTGCACTTTTTGCAGTGGGTAGCATAACGGTTAGGTTGTTTGCCCTGTGATCACAAGGTTGCCGGGTCAAATCCCAAACCAATGAAGGTACTGGTCATGAGCAAGATACCATCCCCAAGCACTGCCCTAGATGGGTCAAATGCAGAGGTCACATTTGGTTGTGGTGCACTGTGTGTTGTGCTGTGGTGTGTTCACAATGACAACGATTCATTTTCAACATGATGAAAGGTTCTCAGAAATAAATATATGCTAAAATGTCTGTTAAAGGATGTACAATGTCTGCGTCCTGAATAAAACATTACATAAGGCAAGGATTAAAAGTAAAAAGCAACATACAAACAAAACAAGCAAAATGCAAAGAAATGACATAAAACGTTGTGTGAGGTAGCTCCATTTTACAGTAATTGCATTAATTTATAAAATTTATCAAAGAATGGAGATGCAAACCAGTAACACTTGGGATAAAAAAAGCACTCTATAAACGTAGATTAACAGACTAGTCCTATTTGGTTTATCTAAGTCTGGTTTACATAGTGATCACAATCTAAAATTCTGTCACATCCTATCTTACCAGTCATGAAGTCTGTTTTTCCTTTTTCTTCTATATATGAAGATGCTGAGTCACATTCATATCACCGAAGTAATCGGTCAGCGTTTTGGACTGCTGACCCCTCATCCACCCGGTCCTCCCTCCACCACCAAACCTCACTTTCCTCAGATTGAACTATCAAGACTCCTGCGTAAGAGAATATTTATGGCTTTGCTAAATCGATAGCAGCCTAGAAAACTATGGATGGATTGGCTATAATCACACCTGGCTTTTCTCCTCTGTCTTCTTCAAAGGAAACTAATGAACGCTCCACTCGGCCTCAGCAATAACTGCCGATTTCTTATAGATCAGAAGTAAAAGTCTCCACATCGGCTGGACAGTTATAACCGATGATCACGGTGAAGACCACATATGAAGTCTGTTCGAAAAGTCAAACTAAATCCTGACTTAAGGTCTGCTATCTTTTTTTGTACTACACTGGTTCCAGTGCTGAAGTTGGGAACCAGCAAAAATTGATCTGAATGTCCACGAGCCCAGTGTGATCTGAGTGCCAGCAATACGACAATGTTACACACACACACAAACACCTACTGCCCAAAGCAACAACGGCAAAACCAGCCCCAAAAGTTTAAAAGCTGCTGGACTTTTGCCATCTCATGGCTTTATGTTGAAGGACAGAAGTGACTCCTGGCACAGATCTGGCATTCCCGCAGCTGGACTTTTCCATCCTGGTTTAGCTGCTCTTGGTGGTTGTAACCGTAGTGATGCGACAGTTTTGGAGCTCGGCCGCGGGCACGATGAGCTCACGCTTTAACCACAACTATGCCAAACGGCATCGCCCATCCTGGCCACAACAGTGTGCTGTGCTGCCTAAATTTCGATTGTTTTAACTTAGGAATACATTTTCTTTATATTTTGATATATTTACTGCTCATTCACATGTACAGTTACAGGTTATGATCTTCTAATTTCATCTTCTAATGTCTTTAGATTACTTTCTCTAATATTCACAAGTAGATTTACTGTTTATAATTCTAATGGCTATTTTTTTCTTTTGCCTGGCCCTGTATGTCTGCTGTGCTGCTTAAATAACAACTGTATTCTCTGCATTTTTTATATCTTCATTAGGAGACGTCTCACTGCTCAGCGACTCCACATGACGTCTGTCTCACACGCACACACTTTTACTTCACTATACCTGCGGAGAGACATAATAACAAGTGCAGCTAAACAACCTCATAACCTCAGTAGTAAAAATGAAACTTTATGCTCTATTACTTTTCTTAAAATTCATGTTAATACTAACATTATCTTAACACAAAACAAACTGGGGTGCCACTTTGCCAATAGTCCCCATGTGCAGGCGCGGTGTCTGAAATACATAAAATACCAGCATAAAAACATGCATGCTAACAGTTACTGTTTTTAATTTTAATTGAATTTTATTTACTATATTTTTGTTATTTATTTTACTTTATTTTGTTTCTCTCTTTTCTGTTGGTTTTTAAGGGCTTAAAGAAAATAAAAAAATGCAGAGCAAAAAAACTAACAACAACAATAACAATAATAATAATACATTCCAGAGCACACAATTAAAATCTTTAATAAACTGACATACAATTACTGTTTGAAATCCTAATGTCTATTTTTAGAAATATCTTTTGTATATTTTCTATCTATATTATTTAGTTTATCTTTTTTATGGTGCTACTTAAGGACTTATCACAACACAGCAAAAATCTGAAATCTGTCTATCTTTAATTATTTATTTTAATTTCTATTTTAAATTTAGATTTTTTAGATTTACTTTAGTTTCATATTTAATGTTTCTTTTTAATCTGTTTGTTAAATTCCATTTAAATTTCTCTACATGTTGTACTTGTATAAATACGTGACAAATAGAGAATGCTAAATCTTGACCAGAGTAAACAGGCTGCAGTAATCTGCTTGACCCCGGCTCCACACTGCCCTCTACTGCCCACTCTCACAGCTACAGGCTTCCACCTCCACTCGGATCAACGTTAACATTTCCCGCCGGCTTTGTTTTGGGAGAAGATAAATTGCACTGTCATACAAAGGCTTTGCGAGGCAAACAAAATTTCCACAATTCTAAAGTTTCCTTTTTGAGTCTAAATGGACGTGTTGAACGTTGACATAAACAGCTTCTCCACGGCTGAGACAGAGACCAAACACTGGTCTGTCATACGGGGAAAAACGTCAGGTCTCGTTCATCAGTAATTCATGTTTTTTTTAAATCACATTTGTTCTTAAGAAACTTAAAACATTTCAATAGTATAACAGTAAACATATCGTCTAGAAACTGAGGAAATAAGCTGATCTTTTTCACAAACAAGCACGCAATAAAATAAGATGAAGAGCTTAAGAGTGCTCTACAGCAGTTGTAAATTCTTTTACCAGGCAAGGATTAAAGAACGACAGCTTGGAAACTGCACCAACACTGTAAAAAAGACAAGCAGCCTAAAGTTATATGAGTGAAAATGACTGAGTCGGGTGTTCACCCCGTGATCAGAAGGTCGCCGGTTCGAAACCAGGGCCGGTAAAGTTACCACTGAGGTACTCATGAGCAAGGTACCGTCCCCAAGCACTGCTCCCCGGGCCCTTGTTAGCTGCCCACTGCTCCTTCAGGGATGGGTTTAACGCAGAGGTCACATTTGTGGGTGGTGCACAGTGTGCTGTGCTGTGGTGTGTTCACAATAACAAATAATCTCTCACTTTCACTTAAGATGTTATCATTTGTTTTCTGACTATTATTGTTGTCATGTTCTGTTATAGATTTTTGGGTTTGTAAGTTATGTTTTTGTTGCTAGGTGCGGTGTTTCGGTTCCTCACACACGTTTGCCGTGACACAAGTCGTGAGGTCTGTGTTTCCAAAATTATGAGGAAAAAAATAATATATGCATTTTGGCAGACTAATAGAGTCAGATACTGTACACTTGCAGCACAAAAACGCAGTGAATTATATAAAGTTAGCGATTGTCATTGTGAACACAGCACAGCACACAGTGCACCACCACCGAATGTGACCTCTGCATTTGACCCATCTGTGAAGGAGCAGTGGGCAGCTTTATCAGCGACAAAGAAGCAGTGCTTGGGGGCGGTACCTTGCTCAGAGTACTTCAGTGGTACCTTTACCGGTCCGGGACTTGAACCGATGACCACAGCGGCCAACTCCATCACCGTTACGGTACCAACTGCCTCTAAAAACTGCGGGTAAGTTCTCTAGGTATCTCATGTATATTCCTACATCAACCTCTCATCCGGTTCCGAGCGGCGGGTGAACGAGGGGCGTCCCTATTTTTATTGGTTCGCTCAGTGCCCGGTTTTGCCCGTCCTGCACCTGATTGCTATGCGGTGAGCTGGCTCTGGCGTCTCGCTGCCGAACATTGTGTTCCTGGTTGCCTTTTTACGCCGGCGCCCGTCCTGCCAAAGAATGTGTTTTCTGACTTTGCCTCGGCGCTGCTGCCGCGCGTCTCTCCTCTCTCGACTCTGCCCGCCTCTCGCTGCCCCCGCCCCCCGTCTGTCTCTGTCTGTCCGCTGCTCGTTCATCATGTCATTTTGTTTTCCATCTCGGCCGACGCCACCCTTTTCCCTCCTGCATTCATCTCCTCCTGCTCCCTCTCTTCTTCTACTTCAGCTGGCATTTCCTCTCCTTTTCCTCACGCTCCTAGAATCCCTCTCTCTCTCTCTTTCTTTCTGCATGCATCACTTGCTTTTTCTCCCACTAGCCTCTCACAGGCACTCTCTCTCGTTCTCTTAACATCGCTCTTGTTCTCTCTCTCTCTTCCTCTCCCTCATACCTCACACACTTTCTTTGACTTTTTCTAACTTGCTTACTCTCTCTCTCTCCTCCGTCTCTCTTTTCCCGCTTTTTTTTTTCCTCACACTTTTTTCCACACTTGAGCTGTTGCAATATTTTAAAATCTCAGTATTTTACTGTGTCTGATTTTTAAAATATTTATGTTTTTATTTTATTTTATCTTTATTTCTTTTCTCATTACTTTTTCTTTTTATCTTTAATTTTAACAAATTTTGATCTTGTTTCTGTAAAGCACATTGAATGCCCCATGTGTATGATAATGTGCTCTATAAATAAACTTGCCTCAGTTTCTCTCGCTCCCTATGCCACTCCTGTTCTCTCTCTTGCTTTCTTCCTTCACCTTTTCTACCATTCTTGCTGCCCCTTTTCTCCCTATTCTAGTGAATTCCTCTCTCTATCCTCTATTTTTCTCCCTCTTTCCCCCCCTTTATTCCCTTCTTTCTCTTTCTCTCCATTTCTCTAACTCCGTCTCTGTCTTTTTCTTTCTCTCTCTGTACAGTATATCACTGTCTCTCTCCTCTGTAACTGTCGTTGCCACTTTCTCACCCACTCTCTCTTTTTTCCATTTCTTTTGCTCATTTTCTCTCTCTTTTTTCCATTTCTTTCGCTCATTTTCTCTCTCTTTCTGTCTTTCTCTACTTCTCTCTTTCCAATTCTTTCTTTCTTTCTCTCACTCTCTTTCTTTTTCTCCTTTTGTCCCTCTGTTTCTTTGTCTTTGCTTCTTTCTTTCTATCTCACTCTCACTCGCTTTTTTCTTTCTTATTCATTCTCTCTCTCTCTCTCTCTCTCTCTCTCTCTCTCTCTCTCTCCTCCCTCCCTCCCTCCCTCTGATCACTCCTCCTCTCTGCGTACATCCTCTAAACTCAGTGACCCCGAAATCTGCTTCTCAGGCTCATCTGCATGTTGCAAATTGTTAACCAACCCGTTTCATGTGTTAGATCTCTCCGTCCCGTTCTGAGTAACTCGTGATGGGGGGAAACGTCTCTTCTCAAAACGAGAGCCCCCAGCTTTCACCTCCGCTGCCGTTTTAACAGACTGTGAGAGTTGTCGAGTCGCGGGATCGCGATGGTGTTTGTTTCGCTGAGTTTGGTGAAATAAAGGGGGGCCTTCGTTCCCCCGGAAACCCCGCTCTTTCCTGAGAAAAGGTAAAATCCCCCACAGGAGGTCTGGCACCGTGCCAAGCACACGTCACACACACACTCACACACTTTCATCTGACTGACAGTTCTTATAGCCAACCGCAGGGCTCGACGTGTCTGAAGCGGCACGGCCCGCCTGACCTGAGCTGCTCTGACTGTGCATGCTCTCCCTCACCACACACACACACACACACACACACGCCCTTCAAGCACAGAGTAGTGTTCATCTTTCTAGATAACTCTGACCAAACTGTGGCCACGTAGCGTGTGAGTGTGTTACTCGCTCACCATGACCATGAGCAAACAGAAAAACAAAACGAGAACTCAACACACACACACACACACACCCCACCCACACACACACATGAACAGCTCACTTCAAACATGTGATACTGAGATAAATAAAGCAGTAAACACAGTTCTCAAACTAATCAGATCTAAATCTGATTTGTGAAACGCTGCAGCAGTAACAAGACACAACCACGGAAGAAAAAGTGCAAAAAGGTCGTTTCTGAAGGAGAAGAACTCGCAGGAGAGGAGAGGAAGACAAAGAAATGTGGAGATGTGGAAACAAAGAAATATACAAAGGAAAAAAGTAAGTAAGAAAGAACAAGACCATTAGAAAGGAGAGAGAGATAGGGATGTGCAGAGATAGAGAGAAGGAGAAAGAATAAATTGAGGGCAGGGGGGGGAGAGAGAGAGAGAGTGAGTTAGAGTGACAGAGACATACTCGCAGGAAACAGAACGAGGTGTAAAGGAGAGAGGAGTGAAGATATTTACACTCACCTCATCTGTCCATCACACTGCTCCAGCTCTCTCATCCCTCCATCTCTCTCTCTCTCTCTCAATAGAAGGACAACACCAAACGAGCAGCAGTCAGAGGAGAGAAGAGCGCAACACTGTCAAGCTGCTTCCTCATGAAGTGAACATTTACCTCTCGCTCTCTCCCCACCTCCTTAGAAGAGGCAAGTATCTGTATCTGTACTTCTCTGTACTGAGACTACGGCATGAGTCATGTTCGCACACTCACACACACACACACTCTCTCTCTCTCTCTCACACACACTCTTCTCTCTCTCTCACACACACACACTCCTCTCTCTCACACACACTCTTCTCTCTCTCTCTCTCTCTCTCTCTCACACACACACACGCGCACACACACGCACACATGCAGGTAAATGTCTTTGCTCCAAAGTCCTGTATGTTTCCAGTGTGTTATCACCTGTGACCTGATGATTCATACGGTTTGCACAATGAGGCATAACACACACACACACACACACACACACAGGTATTGATAAGTTGAAGGAAAATTTCTACACAGAGCTGTGTCTCTTTAATCCTGATAAGCAAATTCAAGAGAAATCACACCATGGACACTAGCAAACACGCACCCACACACACACATTTTTAAATCCACACATCTCTTAAACATTTACTGCTGTCAGAGCGATCAAACACCACACACCTAGAGCAGCCTTTATCAACAGTGACCGAGTTTAGCGGGACCCAAGCGCGTGTGTGGGCGGGTGTGTGTGTGTGTGTGTGTGTGCGGTGAAAGTATTTTGGCAAGACATTGTATCCTGATCATGTTAGCCAATACTTGGTGTTTATTAAATGATGTTGCAAGAGTTCAGTTTTGGATCAGCTCAGCTCTCGTAAGCGCTCACACTCGTACAGCCGCGCAGTGGAAATGTAACGTCGCAATTTTGACTATCACTTTAACCTTATCAGATTCGGAGTTCACCTCGTCATCGGAAGGTCGTCGTTCGAATCCCAGACCAGTAAAGGTGCCACTGAGGTACTCATGAGCAAGGTACCGTCCCCAAACACTGCCCATGTCAGCTGTCCACTGCTCCTCCACAGATGGGTCAAATGCAGAGCTCACATTACGCCGTGGTGCACTGTTTGCTGTGTACTCGACCCGAGCGTTAGATGGTCATGCTATAAACAAAATTCTGAATGCATCATTTAAAAGTAAAATTACTGAGACATTTCAATGAAATCGAAAATAAAAACGTGTCATGTCATTTTGACCTAAATGCAGCCCTCGTTGTGATAAAAGCCCACCCTCCTGCTTAGCGTCTTTAAAGCCAGAAGCAGTCGACAGATTCATATTTCTTGCACACAGTTAGTGAAGCTGAGTAAATGTCAAAGTCAAAATAAACTTTGCATCTCAGTTATATATGTGTACACAGAGAGACGAGGCGACGTGGATCCAGTTTCTTCATGTGCCTTCACAAAAGAGGCGCATGGGGTAAGCGCATATGAATATAACAAAGTGTAAACTAGAAGTATTAAATGAAAACGTGGTATTTTAGTTACATGAAGTATTTCAATAACAAGTGTAAATACTGCAACAGCAGTCAAGTGGAGAAGAACTACAGTGTAAGTCCTGGAATGGACTTTTGTGCATTAAATGTGCATCGATCTGCAGTGGTTTTATATGAATATACAGACAATCTATTAAAAAATAAACAAGATATCATTTATATTTACATTTACAGCATTTAGCAGAAGCTCTTATCCAGAGCAACTTCCATTTTTCCTCATTTTAGGCACAGTCTCCCTGGAGTAATTTGGGGTTTGCTCAGGGACCCAGTGATGGTAAGTGCTGGAGGCAGGATTCAAACCAACGACGTCTAGGAACAGAGACGAGTGTCCTGACCACAAGACCACGAGCACCACCCCCTATATACACACATATAGCAGCGTGAGCATCATTAAACAGTGATGTATAAAGGTGCGAGCAGAGTCAGAATGCTTGTTTTTGTCATGGTTAATTTGTGACCCGATCTGCCATAATGAGTCGGAAGTCGGAGTTCTATATATTTATTTACGGGCCGATTATGTTGAAAAACATCAAAAATATTGATTCTTCTTTTTTGGTCTTATATAAAAGAAAAGGTCTTCAAAATTAATCTGGTCTCCAAAAAGGAAAAAACGATATTTTTGAAGTTTTTCAACATAAGAGCACAATGAAACATTTTTATTTGTAATTTTGTTTAAATGGCAAATCCTCATACCTTGAATAAGTACACTCAGATTAATTAATTAATAATCCAGTAACTGGTAAACTGGTATTCCAATTCCCTCCAACCTGGACTTTATGATAGACTTTGTCTTAAAAATTTTATTCTGAAGATTATTTTCTTTGCTTTAAAAGAGACTAATTAAATAATGTGTTTATATTCAACAGCAAAATCTGTATTTCTTTACAACTCTAAATACTTGTTACTAAGCAGAATGCATTCATCAAACTCTGACAGACTTTAAAACGACATTCACTGTTACATTGAGGAATCGAATTTGCAAAAATTGTTAACAGTTGTCTGGAGCAAAGTTGTGGAAAAGGCTACAGACCTGTAGCATCTAATGTGCATTTAAATGCATGAATGCTGAACACAATGACAACAAAAAACAGCTTTTTAAAAGTGATCATTAGTTTCTATTTGCAAATTCTAAATCAGTTCATTAGACGCTGCCCGTATTCTGGAAGGACATACCTAAATAATCAACTTAATTTTCTGAAATTCTTTTCATATTTTGTTTGGTAAAGTAGTATTTAAAAGATTAATTTAATATTTCTAAAAATGAATAATACATCATGCAACTTCAAATATGTTAAGGTACATTTTAAAGAAGCTTTTATTAATATGAAGTATATAAGTATAAAGTATGAATTTCTGATGAATGCCACATGCAAATTAAGCTCCATGCTGATTATCAGTTTATCCAAAATCATAACCTCACACAGTTCTATTTCCATATTCTTCTGTTTAATAAAATTAATACAATTTCATTACAATTGTAATTATTAAATATGTGGTAATGTTCCCATAAAGATAACTGCATCATGAAAATCACAATTAGTAAATGTACTTTCCAATTATTCATTCAACTGATTTAAGAATAAGTATTAGTTGCATACAGAAAAGTAATCCCCATTTTAAATCAGAGATGCTTATGGAAATGATTATGGAATGCATTATTATTCATTGTAATTTCAACTGACAATTTAACTAGTTTAAGAATAATATTTTAAGAGTACTTTTTTAATTACTTTCAAAGCTTAACACTTTAAACGCAACAATATCTATGCAAAATGCATATAATGAGAATCAAAATCTCTGATCTGACAAATGTTAAACTCTGATATGAATGAGAAACCTTTAACAGAACATCTACAGAGCTGCAATTAGTGAGCATTCATTTATTTCTCCTAAAAACAACGTCAGTCTTCTTTTTAAAAACAGTGAGTTGACATGTCTTCGGACATGCCTACAAAAATGTTGCCAAATTCAAATGATTGAATCAGCACAAATCTAGAATAAACTCTGATCAAACGAGAATTCAAACTGCTCTCAAGCAGAGACAGAGAGGGAGAAACTGCAGATCATGACAAAGTGCAGCAAGAGCTATAATTTGCAGCCTAAGAACTGGCAATTTCTCCAAACAATGGAAATAATCTTTAAAGTACAGTTTACTCTCTGTGGTTATGGCACAGAAATGAGGACAAGAGAAGTACACTCAGCACTAAATCACAAATCAAAGTAATAAGAAGCATCAGATCCAGAAGCACTGCCGGTAAACGCAGCATCAGGAGCACAGCAAGATGTTTGTTTATAGATGTTTGATGTTTAAAGTGTATAAATCATTTCTAGAAATTAATTAATTAAAGCTACAATTACAATACTGAATATATATATATATATATATATATATATATATATATATATATATATATACACACACACACATATATATATATATATAAAGAGTTTTAGCAATCTCAAACACATTTTTTCAAAATGCTGGATTCTGTGGTTGCATGTAAACAAAAGACCCAAAGGTATAAAAAATATGCGTTCATAAGAAAACCCACATACGTGTAAACATGGCTGTTTTTTAACCAAATGTTGTGTCAACGCAATTTTAAAAATAAAGGTATACAAAATACGTGTTAATACTATATATTATATAATTAACACTTGTTCTCTCCACCTCGTTTATTTAGTTAATCACTACTGAGCACGCTTGCACATTCTAACATATAACCAACTACCCAACCACACTTCGGGTGAGAGGGTGGGCATGTGCACACACCCACACACCGTTCTACAAACATGGCAACACACAAACACAGTCAATTTATTACACTGTGACACATTTAGTGCAATAATTTATACTACTTTATATTATTCTACCGTTCCACATTGGGCTCTCTGGAGGCTAAACAAAGAAAATATGAAGAAAAAAGTTTCCTCACAGAATTGTATAAATTCTCTCACACACACATGCGCACACACACGCACGCACGCTTGCGCACACACACACGCGCGCACACACACGCACTCACAAACGCACTCACAAACGCACACACACACGCACACACACACGCACATACACACGCACGCACACACACTCAAGCTCTTATTTCAGTACATGTTATTTCTCTCACTCTCTCACTTCATCACACAGACACGGTGGCTTAAGAGCTATTGGTGTTTCGGGGAAACTGCTTTTCTCTTTTCTTTTCTTTTCTTTCCATCGCGTGTCAACTTCCCCGTGTCAGGTCGGTACAGCACAAGAGAGTCAAATATGAAGTAGAACTTTATGAGCTGGAACAGTCGCAGGTCAAACAGCTATTAAAAGCCCCAAACTGACCTCACGCTGAAATGACCGTCTGATGTGACGTGTGGTGCGGTTTCACAGGAGGTGGAAGTAGTTTCCAGTTATAAGTGAGGGGAAAAACATGGTCAGCAAGTGTACAAAACATGACCACAATTGTACTAGGAAGGAGGTGCGTGTGTGTGTGTGTGTGTGTGTGTGTGTGTGTGCGAGCCAGGCAGGACCACACTGCCTTGACAGTTTATTATGCAAGTGTGTGATGACTGGAATGAGTTTCTAGTTGAGTGGGCTGTAAGAAACGTTACACGCCACAAACTTGTTATTAGACTGTTTCGTTAGAGACTCGTTGAGGACAGTCTGGGTTCGGTTACGGTGCTGGGCGAGGCGGGTGAAGTGGGGTGAGGTGGGGTGATGGTGACCAGGTTGAAACGACCTGTTTAAACAGGATTGATGGCTTTATGACAGCTGCGCTGGTGTGTAGGTGGACACGAGCAGCCCTGTTTACCAGCTATGAGCCGTTTTTATCTTATCACGCCTGTAACGTTTATTAACGTGAATGAGCACTTACATACACACGTCCACTTCACTATACGTTTGGGGACATTCCATATACATAATAATTAGTGAAGCTAATAACAAGATGCCTGCCCCTAAACTTTAATCATAACCTCAGGAACAAAAATGAAAATTGGTGTCAATACAAAAGATATCTTTGTAAAAACCAAACGGGGATGCCATGTTATCCTCAAAGAAAGATCTGAAAAATTTCCCTCCAAAAAGTCTACAGAAACACACACACAAAGTGCCATCAAAAATATACAGGCAATTATGAAGAAACTACATGCTCTGCTGTGTGCAAAAAACACAGAGAGGTCTAAAAAAACGTTTTAAATAAAGAGTGTGATTATGGTGCTATCCTGTGAGCTGCTGGATTAATCAGGAACGGGTTAACCACAAGAAAAGTAAAAGCAATGTTCTCCTAAAAGCAGATGACCCCTTGCAGGCAAAATATGAAACTACACATTTTTGAACTGTGGAAAAAAAAAGAAAAAAAAAAGAGGTTGGCAGTCAAGTAACACAACACTCCAGATCTCCTTAATGGCAGGAAAATGTGTACCCACGAATAGCATCACTACAACCAAAAGATGTGGACACAAAAAGTGAAACGAGAAAAAGAAGAAGAAATAATGAAGAAAAAAAAAGAGCAAATAAAACAATAAATAAGATCCTGATTTACCGTCATATTTGCTACTTACTGGTACAGTCCTTTTTGAAACAATGTTTTTGATTACTGATTCCCAGTGTTGGGCACGTTACTTAAAAACAGAGGTGGACCAAGCAGCTAACTTCATTACGTAAGTGAAAGTACAGATACCACCAGTCAAATGTTACTCCAATACAAGTGAAAGTCGTACAGTCAAATTTTTACTTAAGTTAAAGTATTAAGTATTAAGTACTTGTTTTAAGAAATACTTAAGTATTAAAAGTACATCTTCTTTCACCGCATTGTTGCATTATTACCACAACACTTATAACACCTAATGCCTCTGACTAGCTTGTAGAAGCTGTAGAATAAGGAGTTGGTAGAATGTTACAGAATGAAACACAACCCCAACTGACCAAGAAAACCAGGCATTAGTTTATTTTATTAATTAATTGTAAGAAACACACCCCACAAAACAGCATGGTAGTGTTCTGACCCAGCTCTGGCAGTGTGCGCACACGTATATGTGTATGTTAATCAGGAGGACAGTGCAGTAGCTGTAAATGCAGCTCACAACATCAAATCAACATTCCAACCTGCTTAAAACCAGCTCTACACCTCTAGCTTCATGACTTTCCAACAGCAACAATATTTTAATCAAGACAGAAAACAGCAGAACTGTCTGAACTTGGTTTTATAGTTCCAGTCTACAGGCGTGACGTTACCCTACTGATTACTGATAGACTGTCACCTGCCAAACAACCAATCACCTTTTAGAAAAGGAGGAATAACATCCACTTTATCCACAGATTTGAAAGTAACGAGAACCTTGATAGAAATGTAGTGAAGTAAAAGTACAGTATTGTCTTTAAAATGTAGTGAAGTGGAAGTCATAAGTTTCTAAATAAAATACTACTCAAGTGAAGTACAGATACTCAAAACCTCTACTAAAATACAGTACTCGAGTAAATGTACTTAGTTACTGTCCACCTCTGCTTAAAAATTAATTAGTTACTTGTTACTTTTACCAAAAAGTAACAGAGTTAGTATCTGAGTTACAGCATTATAAAAGTAACTAGTAACCAGGGAAAGTATCTATTGTGTTACATTAAAATAAAAAGTTCAAATATGTCAAAAAATTCGGACACCCCCCTTCCTCCTGCCCCGTCCTTTAATTGAAGCGTGTGACGATGAGAGGTGCTTCGTGTGCGACTGTGCGTGTGTGTGAACATCTGCCCAACTCAAGAATTTTTTAACCTTTTATAAAACACAAAAAAGCAAACAGTAGAGATGCAGTGTTACCCTCTAGTGGACAAACTGACCACTCATAACATGACTAAAGCCTCAACCTTCTGTTTGTTTGTTTCTTTTTAAATGATCGTTTATCAGTCATTATAATCGCTGATTCTGATTGATTAACCTTTAGTTTAAATTCAAAAATAATATCTGAAAGCTGATTTATTTTTATGAAATGTTTATGACTGCTTCCTTAGGGAGAAAAATGAAAGGGGAAAGACATGTTCAAGACAACTCCTCAATGACTCAGGTGCCCCTAAGCACTCACAGCTTGGCTTGTGTGACTCTAACGATTAATAATTCATAACGCAGACATGTTCAAGACTTCAGATTGTCAATAATTCTCCATCTTTTATCTTAATTACATTTTCGATGCAGACACATCAGTCAGCTAGCGAAGATTTAATTCACAAATCCTCCTCTGGGCAAGTTTGAAAGGTTAGAAACAACGCTTTGGATTGTCTGCAGACTTGGAGGAAACAAAAATAAAAGGATGACTGCGCTTTTACACTTGCACTTTTCATTCTCTGGAGACAGAAAAATGTCTGTGGCCTCCGGCTACTGTAGGAGACAGACACATAAATCAGACGTGAGGTACAGGTGAGAGAGAATTAGATCAATCTCGACAGAACATCATGTTGATGGTTCACTTGATCAGACACGTTTGGATGTTTTTAAGAGCTCATTTTTGTTATTTACTGATGATGCAATTTCTGCAATGTTAACTTCCAATTCACATCATCTACATATATAATTTACAGGGGGTTTACTTTTCTGCATTGGCTGATCTGAGCCTCAGCAAAACTGCTTTAGTATTAGAATGTAAGGCATTTAGGCAGGAGATGATTAAATTCCCGCATTTCCTTCTTGCTTTGGTTCCGTTTTACACCTCTTCTTCAGTGAACCTGAACTTATCAACAGACGCATCACTGGCCATATTTTCCTCACACGAAACACTAAAAATAGCACTGGAAGGTTTTGTGAGAAAGTTTGTTTACCAGACGCATCATCTCAAGGTCAACGCAGAGAATATGATGATGATTCGATATATTGAGAACTTTAATGATATTTTACAGGCAAGACAAGGGGCTGCCCGACGTTTGTAAAGTCAGCGCTTCAACAACATACATTTTTCACTCAGTATTTGGGGATAAAAAAATGGTCGTACACAAGAATCCAAGTAATTTAAATCACTAGACAAAGCCAATATCATAAACACAAACATACAAGGTCTAGAAACAAAGCAACAGAGCAGGAAAAAAAATCAAACACAAGAGGCAAAAACACTGAATGGGACGAGCAGAAAAATAACAAACTACCTCACTGGAGGGTCTGGTAACTAACCCTGCATGGTGTCCGCATGAAGCGCAAGAGAGGAAAAATCCATCAATCCTAATTCATTTATTTATGATTGAGGGTTAAATGTAGGAGTCGACTGACGTTGTTTTATGACCCTTAACCCCAAGACGCACCTGGGACACGGTTCCTGTAACTAGGGAATGAAAGATGTTCTGGATAAGAGTGTCCGCCAAATGCCAGAAAGGTGAAGAGAAGTGACGTGTGGTGGTGGGCTAGTGGTAAGATGTTTTTCGACCAAAAGGTTGCCGGTTCAAATCCCGGCACTACCACCATTGGTTCCCTGAGCAAGACCCTTAAGGTAAGAGTCATTAGGGTCACATACAGTACATCAAGTAGGGTCAAATAGAATTGTTAGGGTCAAATGAGCAAATACGCATCAAGGTGTGGGTCATTAGAGTTAATCCCAAATTGCTCCAGGGAGATTGTGCTGGATTTGTATTGCAAGTGCTGTAAAAATGAACTGATCATGTTGTTGTACCAAATTGCACTGATTTAACATTATTTTCATTATTACTTGTAAACTATTAAAGGCACAGTGTGTCAAACTCGGCTGGTCTCCACTGGTCAGAGCAGTATGTTGTGAGTCCAAGTCACTTCACTTCACTTCACTTAGTAACAGAACTTAGGGAGGATCGGACTGTGGGAATACTATCATGTTATTAAAGTGCCCCTATTATGCTTTTTCAAATATGATCTTTCATGCAGTGTGTCATGTAGCTGTATGTGAACATAAACTATCTGCAAAGTTGTGACGCCGACAGTGCACGATAAATGAAGTTTTTGTCTATCAAAAAAATGAGTCGGCTCACATTCGCCTAAACGAGTCGTCAGCAATTTGAATCTTTTCCTGTTACGGCCACACGTCACAAAGTAACATATTTGAATAATGTCCGCCCACGTTCTACGTCGCGAACAACTTGCCCGCCCACAAACACTGACCACTGAGAAACGTCCTGCTCCAGTCGTGCTTGCGAAACAGTTTCTTGTCGATGTGCCACTTCCACCGTTTCATCGTCAGACTCCGGCTCGAATTAAAAGGGTAAAATCGAGGCCATCTTTTCTATGTATTGACAGGTCTCCAGAGCTATCATTCAGTTATGGCAATGGGCGTTTCGTTTTCCGACACACGCTGTAGCGGTAGACCATCATAAAGGACTGCGCCATCTGACCAATCACAGCAGTGAGGGCTCACGGAAAGGAGGGGTTTAGACAGACTGATTCTTCCAACTGCTTCACACGAGTCGTTTACGAATCATTTAGAAATGGGGTAAAATTAACTCTATGATCCTAAAGGTATGATCCTTTAACCCTTAGCGCGCGTTTAAGCGAAAGTGAGCGTCTGATAAAAGATTGCATATCCCACAGTACAGACGGCTGGTGGAGAGCCTGTGAACTTTGTACGCTAAGAGCATAACCCATGACGATTGCTCTATAACAGCGTGACACGGTCAACGACTTCACAGAGTTATAACACCTCCACTTCCCACGAGCCGTAAACAGTTGCAGCAAGTTCCAGAGTTAACATGGTCAGCGCTAACCTGCAGGCTGTTAAACTGAGCTCTGGCTAAAACAAGAGCGACTGAACACCAGCGAGTCTTATAACTGTTCTATTATTAAACGGGCATTAAACACTCCAATGTGTTTTCTTTCAATGTTCAGTAAAACATGTTTTGTTGTTCCAATGTTTGAACACTTCCTTCATCTCCCTTGTATTCATCTTCAACTTTTACAGGCTGAGCTCAGCGTAAACCGGTGAGTTGATGTGCTGGAAGCATAAAAAGTAGACAAGCGCAAGGATTCGAGCAACTTTGACAAGGAGCGAATTGTGACGATGGCTAGACGACTGGATCAGAACATCTCCAAACCTGCAGCAACTCTTGAGGGATGTTCGTCCGCAGCAGTGGTCATGATTTACATTTACAGCATTTAGCAGACGTTCTCATCCAGAGCGATAGCCATTTTTCCCTAATGACAGGGACAGTCTCCCTGTCTCCCTGGAGCAACTTGGGATGAGGGTCTTGCTCAAGAACCCAATGATGGTAGAGCTGGAGGCAGGTTTTGAACACATTCATTAAGGCCAAATCCAAAAGAACAGCAACCGTAGCTCAAATGGTTGAAAACATTAATGCTGACCATTCTGATAGAAAGTTGTCAGAGCATCTCTCCGTCTAGTCAGGTTGGGTACAAGGTCCATCTCTCCATATATCTTTTTCTGAGTCTGCCTCTCCATCTTTCTCTCTCAACCCGACTTTTGCCTTGAAGTCTTTACAGAATCTCTTACTAAAGGGAAAGTGAATGATGTTCATTACAAAGTAACTCAGAACCATCTCAGACGCTGACCTCCATTAAGTTGCTATGGCGATTTAGCACTATTGAAACGTCCTCAAGTAGAACGACCCGAAATCCTTCAGTAGCTCTCACTCTGCCGCGTCGTCACTCTCCAGCTTATTTGCACCGTAGACCAAAGCTGACCTTCAATAAGAACTAATCATTACGCGCATCTGGCATTCAACAAGAGTCTGCTGAAGAA
Source organism: Distichodus sexfasciatus (assembly GCA_032718565.1). Lineage (NCBI taxonomy): Eukaryota > Metazoa > Chordata > Actinopteri > Characiformes > Distichodontidae > Distichodus > Distichodus sexfasciatus. The sequence continues at coordinate 266,518 of JAVGVS010000080.1, forward strand.
CATAAAACAGCTGTTGTGCTTTGTACCAGACGGACGGCATATTTCATGCAATTAGTACCTTTTAAAGTGAGTGATTGTCATTGTGAACACACCACAGCACAGCACACAGTGCACCACAACCAAATGTGACCTCTGCATTTAACCCATCCGTGAAGGAGCAGTGGGCAGTTAGCAAGCGCCCGGGGAGCAGTGCTTGGGGACGGTGCCTTGCTCATGACCTTCTGATCACAGGGCGAACACTCTACCGTTACGCCACCAGCTGCCCCAAAAACAAAAAAACAATTTACCAAGAAGCTCCATTTTCAAAAGTAACATTGTACATGAGACCATTTCCAAAAATATCTCTGTATGTATACACCAAAAACAGACAAATATGGCGTCAAAAACTGCGTAGAACTATGTCAACCAATCAAAAAAGTTAAAGAAAAAAAAGAATGAACTGCATCCGGAAAACAATGGAGAATAGAGGGTGCTCTTCGTACGGACAGATAGGGAAATCAAGTTACTTTAAAACGTTAGCAGGTGCAAACTAGCAAAAATACCTTCAATAAGAAAGACGAGAATCGCTGTTCTGACGGTATCCATCTTCAGTCCTCAATGTAAACAAACCTCGCACACCTGACGTCAACGTATTTCCTGTTGCACACTTATGACGCTGTGAACCTAAAACTCTGTTTTCCCCGTCCACACGAAGTCTCTGAAGCCGTAGATTTCAGAAATCTCCACTTTGGCCAGAGTTTTCAAAAATAGTCGGTTTCCGTGACTGAAACCTTCGTTTACGTGTGGATGATAGGTGCAGCCGCACTAAAAATATATCCGTTTTTAAAAATACTCAGCTACACGTGTACGGGCCCTTAAAATTGTCTAAAAATAAACTCAATTGGCTTCATTCATCGGCCATCATTAACAAGAAATTTGTTTTTAAACCCCAGCTAGCCAATTTTTAGGAAGATTGTGACATTCACCAATGTTTTCTTCTTTGAGATTTTTGTTAGGTAAGAACTGAATCAACAACTGCTGAAGAGCACTCTTTTACTTCCAGTTTTATTGTGTACAAAACATTACCATATTGGGTTTTCTTCAATGCTATAGTTATATTAACTACTAAAATGTCTTAACTTACTTATAAATAGATGTATGAAAAAAACCCTGAAAATATCAGTGAACAAGGCCTAATATTGTAAGCTTTCCAGTACTTTTACACTATGTTTAAAACCTGAACATTATTAGCGAGAAACTGTTATTCATCACTACTAACCTTCAAATAACCATTATACAATACTAATAATAATTATAATGTGGATCACCACACAAATGCTGAATATTTAACCAGCTATTACGTAACAGCTAACAGGATGAAAAAGTTAAGTAGTACATTTAAATTAGAATCTAACTTTGTCATAATTGCACAATCAGTTAATATAACGTCAGACACGCACTGTTACATCCTCTTTCCACGTTATAAAGGAAACTTGGTTCATTTAACTTTCATAAACGTTTCATATGTAGTTGTTCACTCAACAGCTTTCCAGTGCTTAACAAGAATAACAAATCTGTGGTTTATCAAATAAATAGAAATGTGATTAAAACCTGTGGTCTGCCAAAACCTGAGGAACAGACAGGACAGAACTGGACTGACACTTTACTGTCCCCATAGGGAAATTTGACAAACTAGACCCAGTAAAACACATATAGAACCACACACACGCAAAACTCCCTCAAACAAAAATCATCAGATAGAGAAGTTTAAAAATTCCCCATCACTTCTACTGCTGTTTTATACTGTTCCAAATACTGACAGATATAGAAACAAAGAGACTCTTCACCTTCTGCCTGATGCTAGCAACTCATACTGGGAGTACAGAATATGAGACGGATCACTGAGAGCTCTCTCTACCTAATTGAGTACACACTGTTCAAAAACAGACTGAAAATAACAGACTCTAAGACAGTCTGACAAAACAGTTTGTTGCGAAACACAATTTGTCTTGCTGGCTTCATGCAGATGTAATCTCTGTACATCAGAGATTACGAAGTGAAGTTCATCTTTTAAGTGCGCGTTATGTAGTGAGTATACTAATATCAAAGTACTAGTAGTATACTCACACGTGTATCTTACCAGTACTTCCTGGGACTAAACTGGCCCATTTTCTAGTTTATAAAAATACACGTTAAAAAATACACAATACAAAAAATCTAAACGTTAAGTATAAGCTCTTTTTTGAACATGTGGATGGTGCAATTTCTGTCACAGAAGTATATAATATTTGCCTATTTTCTTAGAGATAATATTTGTATATTTTAATTGCTTATTATAATGAAAAAAATATACGGTGGTGGTCTAGTAGTTATGACACTCGCCTCTGGACCAAGAGGTCGAGGGTTCGAATCCTACCTCCAGCACAACCACCACTGGGTTCCTAAACAAGACCCTCAACCCCAACGTTTCTCCAGGGAGACTGTCCCTGAAATCAGGAAAGGTAAAGGCTAAATGGCATAAATATGCTAGCCATAAATATGCATTTTGCCAGATAGAAATAAGCTGATCTTAGGAATGTACTCAGATACACTTTGAATACTTTACTTGGAGTCCTCCAGAGTGAGACTAGAGGAACCAGGAACAACCACAGCCTTGTTTTACAGAATGGAGGAAGAACACCATGAGCGTGTCTGAATTGTGTGTGTGTGCGTGTGTGTGTGTTTGCCAGTAAAGTATTTTGTTTCCTTTCAGGTTAAGAAAGTCTATGGGCCAGTTTCCCGGACTATGATTAAACCTAAGCCTAGGCTAATAAGTCAAAGTTAAAATCTCCACTGGTACTGCAATTTACTGCAAGACTAGGCCTAATCCATGTTCAAGAAGTCTAAAATACAACATCCCATTTGACTGATAAAAGGAATGAGGAAATGTATTCGGCAGGTACGTCGTACATGGACAACTTCACATTTAAACACACACACACACACACACACACAGTCTATGTATTACTGTCTTTGTGAGGTCTTTCCATAGCCTCCCATAATAACTAAAGTACATAATTTTACACCTACACCTAATCCTAACCTAAGTCATTTTTCCTCATGGGGACCTCTCAAATGTCCACATAAAGCCCAAAAAACCAGATAAAAGTGATTTTAGGAGACAAAATGTCCCCACAATGCAATAAATACATGACCACATACACACACACATAAAATACCAAAATTAAACTGGCATTGTGGGCACAACTTTTTACTCTGGAGATTTTTGGACAATCCATTCTGTCCTTACCCAAGAAAACTTTAGTCAGAATAAATGATGCATCAGACAGGCTTCTCTAGAAGATTATGACAAATGAAAACTGTATTGAACCACAAAAAAAGTTATAGCATGACATGTTTCCATGCAAAAATCCCCATGACAATGCTGAAATGATATACTGTGCTGCCTACTGCGCTCTCTCTGTTTCTCACACACACACACACACACACACACAGAGGACCCTTGGCGTCTGCAGTGAACAGTCATGTGATTTACTGAAGAGTAAAGGACCATTAACAAGCGGCTCATTAAACAATGTGACACGAACACAAACATTACGTATGATCAGACTGAGTCATTTAAGACATACAGTTAATAAACACACACACTCTGGCTTGAGGCTAACAATAAAATCAAGCAAAAAAAATCTATCTAAAATCATCAGGACAGGAAGCTTCCGCGTGTGTGAGTATTTGTGTGTGTGAGAGAAAACCCCCTTATTTAGGAGAAACCCTGCAGTTTCAGAAGGCATTCTTAAAGGCCTAGTAAAAACACAAACGATTAACACCCACACATACATACAACACGTATTTAGAGACTGACTAATAGGGGTTGCAGTGTGAAGTTACACATAATTAAGTGTGGAATCCAAAGATATATTTCATATGGACATTAAATATAAAAACAAACACACACAGTGTGCATTCGAATAAGACTCGTGCCTTCAGTGTGATACAACAACGTCAGGCCACAAGGTTACGCCATACAGTAGCCAACAGCCATCTGGGACATATAAACAACCACACACTTAACCTCCAGCACACGCCCTACACACACACATAAACAAAGCAACAAGGAGCAGCCCACACACCCTACAAACACACACACACACACACAATCAAACATACACAAACAAACATATATGTAAACAAGAAAACATATACAACACACACACACATACGCACACAGCCTTAAACACATGCACCTACACACAAACACACAGACACACACACTTAAATATAACGCCATCTGACTGATTAAGAGAGTGAAGAGAAAAATGTCTATATTTACAAACTGTACAGTATTACTATTGCTACAACATTGCCATAATATTGCACAATTTTTGCACTGCCTCCACTATTCGCACACCCGTTAAACATGTATATGTATATATCACTGGTCACTTTTTAACTAACTATATCTGCACAAATTATTGAAAAGTATTGCACAGAATGGTTCTTCAATGCTGCTATAATATCTGTACAAACTTAAATTTCAGTCAGACTTTTTAAGAATACACTTCTATTAAGAGACTGGATATCGAAATCTTTTATATTGAAAACTGTCAGTCAATTTCCACTTCTAGCTTAAAATGTATATTTTGTGTCCTATTTATTTATATATTGTTTATTCCATGTGCCTTATCTGTTCTTTGTTCTCTATTTCTTGTTGCACTGTGTAAACTGGAGCCATGTCTTCTCGTCTCTCTGTATATCTGTACAATATATAGAAGAGATGACAAAGTTTACTTTGACTTTGAAAAGGTGAGAAGCAGAGTTTCAGGAGCAGAGCAGTGGCGCCCTCTAGTGCTCTCACTCTCACACACACACACACACACACACACACAAACACACACACACACACACAAACAGTCTCTGTATTACTATCTTTGTGAGGTCTTTCCATAGACTCCCATAATGACTAGATGTATATAATTTTACACCTACACCTAATCCTAACCCTAACCTTAACCTCAGTAACCAAAAGCACATCTTTTACCTCTTTTAGTTTCTCAAATAAAACAAGCACATTTTCCATAAAGTCATTTCTCCTCATGGGGACCTCTCAAATGTCCCCACAAAACCTAAAAAAACAGATAAAAGTGATTTTAGGGGACAAAAAGGTCCCCACAATGCGATAAATACATGAACACACACACACACACACACACACACACACACACACACACACACACACACACACAGAGCTTCAGTTCCAGCTTATCCAGGGTTAGAAGTAACAAATTCCAGCTACTCAGATTACTGTAGTTATGCAGCTTTTCCATACTCATACTTTTATAAGCTTATTTTTAAGCCTGTAATTTTACTTACTACAAATTAAAGTAAGTAATCTACTTCACTACTTTTAAAATGACATTTCGTTAAACAGTATGCCTATAATTTAAATATAAATTAAGGTGTACACGGGCCTCTAGGCTACATTTCCCGTAAGCCCCGCCCCTCCCGAGATTATTTTAATGAATTGATATTTTTACTGGCCAATCAGGGCCCACCCTGGCAGGCTGGCACACGTGGGGGGCCCTAGACTCAAACCATATCTAGCCTGTGTGTTAATCGGCGGCTGATTATCGTATCATTTAAGTGAGACCATTTTTAAAACTTCACTTCACCAACAAATGAATAAATATTATTTATTTAGATAAATGAATATTTATTCAGTGAATGCCTAAAAAAGTAACTGTTACTTTCAACTGTTTTTGAGAACAGTTAACTTTTACCTAAGAACTTTTTAACATCAGTGACTTTACGTGTAGTTGAGTTTTTTTAGCAACTTGTACTTTCACCACTATACACTCCAATTTTACACACACACAGCACAGCACAGAGCATAACATAAACCACAGCCACCTGCAGCACCATTCGACTCCCAGACCATGAGACAGCAGGTTATTTATATTTATTATAGTGTGTGTGTGTGTATATATATATATATAAATAATCACAAAAAAGACAAGCCTTACCTTTTCCTTCCTTACCTTAAATTTTATAAATACAGTTCACTCCACTTCAGTGGACATTCTGTACGTTATGCACTTTATGGCAACACATTTGCGGTCACCCAAAACCAGAATCCTATATTCAAATTTCTATTTCATCTATTTTAAATATGTGTTTTATATATAGATGCAAACTTCTTCTGTAGCCCATGTTAGAGCTACAGAATACTTTAAAATTCCCTTTTCACTCTTTTTGCATGGATGGATGGATAGACATTCATTAGCTCTTGTAAAGACATCCTCTCTATATTATGTTTCACATGGTCAAAATATATTTCACTGCACGTCATACTGTGGATAGTTTGTATTTGAAATAAGAAGGAAAATGAGAGCAAGAAAAAGAAAGAGACACTGTGAGTAGTGATGAGGGCCATTTGCAGAAAATGTTTTTGTTAACACTCTCGCTCTCTTCTGTGATCTAAGCTCTGATCTGAATTATGTGTAAGTGGTTGTCATGCTATTTGTGTGTGTGTGTGTGTGTATGCATGCGTGATAGAAGGAGCTGTGGGTTCTCTCCCCACCACAACAAGCCCTCATTTGTTTTCCTTTAACATGTTCTAGTGTTCTGTCTTTTGCTGCAGGTTCTCCTACTCGGCTGGTCTGGTGAGGCTTTATAGCCTTTGCCTCCAGCTCGGAAACAGGGAAAAGAGAAAGAGCGACTGAGAGAGTGTGTGAGAGAGCAAAAGAGAGTGAGAGACCGAGAAGGAAAGAAGAATATATAGAGAGAGAGAACTACTGAGGCGTAACAACGCCAGAACACAGTCAGAAATAACTTCCTCCACCCACTCAACAAACACACACACCACACTAATCACTTAACATTAAACACTGCACTTACAGCTATATGCAAAGAAAGCAGAGATAAACAGAAGAAGAAGTTCCCAATATAGTACAGAGAGAAGGAAAGAAAAAACAAATCACATGCACTACATATTTACTAAAAGCAAGCTATGGTTCAACTGGACAGACTTTTTATTTGTGGCCAACTTAGGCTATGATTTTGAATCTTAATGTTGATTTACCCCAAAATATACTGTAATTAAGTCAACTATATCGTCCAAGTATATATTTCAAGGTGCTAGTTGTATACCTGTACTATTCTGCACTTCTTGGGACTAAATTGGCCCAATCTTTTGATTATAAAAGAACATATCAGAATGTAAGAGCAGCAAACTTTGAGTACCCGAGTAGATTTAGCTTTGTACTGCAAATATGTTTATACTGGATATAACCAAGTCTACTTTTAACTTTAACTTTTTACTAGGGGTGGGAATTGACAAGATTTTATCAATATCAATATCAATGACATTGTCGATTTTGTCTATCACTCCAATTGTTTATCAATTTTCTTATCGATTCCTGAATCCTTTTTTGAGTGGGAAAAAGTAGCTCTACACAGTCTTCCACACCAAAAGCAATCATTTTATTTTCCCCAAAATGACGTCTGCACAAGAAGAAATAGTAGTAGAAAATACTACTTCAGAAGATAGGATGAATAAGATAGGATGAAGTACTGCATCAAAGAAGCTAACATGGGAAAAATGAGGCTCGTCAAATGTATTCCCTACTACAAGACAAGTAACCTGACAGAACTGACATATTTAGAATTTCCTGAATGTTTGTCAGTGTAAGCCTGGTATAATCAAGTATACTCAAATTTGTCCCCTATACAAAACCTTTATTAAGTATAGAAGTATACTAACAGCAGACTTGAATATACTTCTTTTTCTTAAGATTAGTTGCCAAACCTACACTAGAAAATCTGCTTAAACATTTTGCCCTGTTAAGCATTAAACCAGCAAACAACAAATAACCATCATGATCCAGCCACAAACCTGTGCTCTTTTTAACATGTGCACGCCCATCCTCTTGTGTGTATCCGCCTGAAGGTGTTGGTGTGAACATGGGACGTGCGTGTGTGTGTGCGCGTCACAATTTCTTTCTGTTACAGCAACGCCGAGTTTACTGTTTGTTTAAGCTTAAGTGTGTACGAGGATTGTGCTCATAGGTCTTTGAACACCAATGACAGAAGAGTTTGTCTCACAGTGTGTGTATGTGTGTGTGTGTGTGTGAATGTGCCCAGTGACGCAGCAGCATAATGAGTAGCTCCCACAGCGTTTGCCAGCCAGCTGCCTACGTGTCTGGCTCACAGATCAGCCGTGTCAAAGGCCTTGCTGCTCGCAAACTAAAGAAAGTTCTGGAAAGCCTGGTAGGAGATTTGCCCAGGCGCTGACCCCACTTCCTCTCTTTTCTCTACAAAACCTACCTCAGATCCGTGGCCCCACCCCCACCACCAAGGATCCTCCAAACCCCACAAACTACTACCTGCGTCCTGCTCTGATCCCGGCCCTCAGCGTATGTCCCCAGCTGGCCACTAGGTGGAGGTAGCGCTGCCCGCTCTGCCCCGGATGGCAGAATAATGCACGGTCATGATGATCACTCTGCCGGTCAGAAGCCGGTTGCGTCAGTGCACTCTGTGTGACAAGTGTGACGGCTCTGTGTGGGCGGACAGACGAGTTCACTTTTAACTTTTGTGCTCCTCTTTTAAAACAACGGAACCACTGAAATCGCTCGTCAATAACTGATTTGGAAGCTCTGAGCAATCCAGAGTGGGCGAGTGGGTGTGTGTCAGCGTCTACATCTTCACCATAAATCAGACGAAAAATGAACCTCTGTACCTTTGCCCATAATTTGTCCATGATGTCAGCAACCTGATCAAATTTCAAAACTCTGTCAAGGTTTACAGTATAATATAATATAATATAATATAATATAATATAATATAATATAATATAATATAATATAATATAATATAATATCAATGTCTTAACTTCCTCATGAACACAAAGAAAAAAAAGAAAATTTTGGTGAATGAGACCCATTTTTCTAAGACGGTATGAGGTGCCAAATCAGTTCTGGATTCTGAGTCACAATGTACAAATATGACACAAATATACAGCGCGACGGAACACAATGTGGATTCGTAGCGATGATAAATGAGTTTTGCCTGTGGCTCTGTGAAAGGCTGATTTATTCATTGCACGACGCCCACTTTCACTATTAAAAAATTGCGAAGAGAAACTTTTTTTTTATTTTGCATGTAAGCTGTTTGTAATCCAGTATCATTCCAAATTTGATATTACATGTATTCAGAGTGTTAACAAGTTTCATTAAATTTACAGTTCAACTTGGGAGACAAGCAGTAATGGCCCACTTTAGGATGAACAGAAATTAAAATGTTAAGTTGGTTGGTGTTTCTTACAGAGATTATGGATCCCTAAAATCCCTTTAATGAGACCAAAAACCAGTCGGAATCTGTCCTGGTAACACAGAGGCTGGTTGGGCACTGCCCATGTTCCTTATGTCTGGGTTGGGCTGGATAGTTAATAAAATAAAATATTAATGGGCACAGACTGACTCCCAGTGGAGTTCAGAAATCATTTTACAGCCAATTCTTTTTAAAGAATTGTGTTAATATTTTAACTGACTGCACCATGTCCAGTTTGCCAAAACATCTTCAATAATTTCAAAAACACAAAGACATGCACTCTTTCATGAGAAAATATATCCCAGCTTTAATAGCTAATCATATTTACAGTACAAAACTTGTCCATGAACAACGAGAGCAAAAAACAAAAAATCACCCCCCAAAAATATAAATGAATAAAATAAAAGTAATGTAATCAACGATTATTTTAATTATTATTTTTATTCATTAATTGCTCAACTCCCACCTCCATTATCTGATTAGTTTTTGTTTTAAAATAGACAAAAACAATGATATATGTAAGATAATAAAAAATAAGTCACATAACTTCAATAGTTACTATTTACAGCACAAACCTTGACAGTGAACTATGAGAGTAAACAACAAACAAAACACAAAATAATTGTCCATTAATCATAATCGTAGCAAATGTGAAATTAATCATAGTATTGATTTGAGGTCATATCGCCAAGCTTTATGTTGTGATTGAGACGGATCTCCCATTTGTTTCTCACTCCACATCTGGGTGCTTACGAGGTTTTTTTGGTCTGACCTCGATAGACACTGGCCGGAGCAACAGCCAATTAGAGGTTGAGAACCTCTCAGCAGTTCACACACACATTTTTCTTTAGACGTGTGTTGTCACCTTTTCAGTCGGAACGGCCTGGAATCCAGATGAAAAACACCTTTTCCGCAAATGGCAGCCTTCAGGTGTGTGGGGAAATTGTGACTTTCCTGAGTTCTTGCGACTTTATGTGTAGTCGTTTGTGTTCATCTGTGTGTGTGTGTGTGTTTCTGACCTCGACTGCTTCCAGTGACAAGTGTCCCAAAAAATCATAATATTTAATATGCATTTTTCCTCTCTACACTTTGGTGATCTGGATTCATGTTCTAAACCTAATTGATCAAATTAACATTCCCAACAGGGGCAGACGTGCAGTTGCTTAGCAAAAGAGAAGGTGGGCGTCCACGTTGTGTTAAAAGCGGTAGCGGATTCTGCCTCCAGCCGAAACCATTTTTTGTGTGGGCATGAAGCAGTTGTGACAATAGTAAAGATGCAGATTATTACTGATTATTTCAATGGGTTTTATTTACCAAGCGTCATTAAGAATTTCTTAAAACCCACTTATGCAATTCAACAGTATATAATAATATATAATTTGATATAATTTATGGTAAAACGTAAATGAAATACTAAATTATAGCACTGCCTACGCACAGCGATCAGGAAGGAGGGATAATCGATGGCTGACACCTTGTCGGAGAACTACGAAGGCCAAAAACAAAGAAACAAACAAAAAAAGAAGAGAAATGAAATAATTGTTTATCAGTCATAATCAGTGTGAAATATTCAAGTGATTGTGATACTGATTTGAGGTTGTATCGCCCAGCCCTAAGTACAACTTTCATATTAAACCTGTTTTTGTGTGGGCGCTACAAAGTAAATAAAATAGTAAATGATAACCCAGCTTTAATAATGACACAGCCTAGGGCTTGGCGATATGACCTCAAATCAATATCGTGATTAAGTGACTAATTATGGATATTGAACAATTTTTTTGTTTAAGAATATTTAGTTTAATTTTAGTTTAACAGCATTTACTTTAATTTTTAATTTTACGTTTCAAAGTAATTGCCCACTAATGCAGTGTACACACAGAGACATAATTGATTGTTGCTACTTAATAAACCCCATTTTGGATCCATTTTTGGGTTGTTTTTAACTCGAGGCTCGTAGTGGAAATGTTTTTGGTGTACGTCAGGTCTGAAGCGTGAGCTTCCCGCCCGTTTCAGTGACCCGGTTTCCCCGCCCGACGTGTTGACAAAGTCACAAGCAGCGTCGGGGAACGAGAGCGAACAGCGAATAAACATCGGCACATTAATATAAGGCCTCAGTGACTCTTCTCTTCTGTCAAAATGACTCATGAAATATTCATAGCAATAATGGGGAGGATTATTCCAGTGCAGCGAAACCCGATCGGAATGGGTAATTGTATCTACTGGCTTGCGTGGCGCGGCGGAGTGTGTGTGTTAGTGGGGTAGGGTGAGGTGGTGTGAGGAGGGGCAGTAAAACCAGACCGGTCTTTAAATCGGGGACAGACAGCGCAGACGAGATGCAGAGGCCCGGGGACGGACGAGACGCTGGTGTAATTAAATCAGACGACAAGCCCGGATCCATCTCTGATTTCCTGCCTGATGCCGCTCGCTGCCGGATCACACACACACACAGGGGAAGGCTACTGGAAAAGATTTCATAACCACAATTAAATACACACCATAAATCAACATTTCTGCAGCTGTGGCGACGAAATAGCCGAGGGCCTCACGCCGTTATCTTGCATTCTGTTGATCTCAGCTTCGGCTAAAGTTCCCCAGGGATCCACGAACGCAATCACAAGGGGTGTAACTTTCATCACGATACGATATTACACAGAATTCAATGGACAACGATTTGCTGTTTGACGATATCACAAAGTTTGCCACAATAAGATTTCTGTTTGATTCAATTCAGGAGCTAGTGAGCCATACGAGACAACATCATATGCAGCTTTAACACAATCACGTCACTTAAATGTCCCTTATTATGAAAAAAATCACTTTTTCTGTTCTTTGGACATCCATTTGGGGTCTGTACTGCCTCTACACACCCTGTACGTTTGATTAAAAATGCTCAATTGTATTAATTAACGAATGTCAGAAATCGTGTGCGTAAACGAGACGTTTAGATTTCTCCCCTACTTCTACATCACAGTTGGGGACATTTGAATAACTCCACCCTCCTATCTGAGAAGCTCCACCCACCAGGTAGAACT